>JAPPVO010000014.1:114155036-114280624 GCA_030407325.1 Camellia japonica | reverse complement strand
CCTGAGATGGAAGAGTAATAAGTTTTAGGGGTCAAAGGGACTAAAGGTTTCAATGACTGGCGAACGTTCTGGTACAAGCACCTTGGGATAACAGAAGGGATGATATTTGGCTTGTCAGATGGGACTTCTCACTTGCTAGTAATTTGCATTAGGAAGTTTTTTATTTTTTTAGTTTAAGGCTATTTGGAAGTCATTCAATTGTTCTGAAAAGGAATTTTTTCTTTCCAGATGGCTACATGAGGAACAAAATTTCGTTAAAAAAAATAATAACAAAGTAAATATAAATGGATTAACCCTTGTCTCCTAGTTTTGATCACAAATAAAAAATGCTTATTTAACAGTTATATTATCACATGATATCACTGTTACATTCAATAATTACTCATAGATAAAAGTAAGTTAAATTTTTTAGTATTGTGCTTAAAAATCTATCTCAACTTTTAGATTCCAATAAGGAAACTGCAAAATCATCAATGCAGTTCAAGTTTCTGGAAGAATGAAAACAAAAAAAAAATACAACCAAATAAGCCCCAATACAAAATGCTTATTAATTGGAGTAAAGCCATGCTAAATCAGATCAGAGCTTTCCCCTTGAGAGCTTATCATAGAAAGTGTTTCATCATATTGTACCTTTTTTCATATTAATAAATTAAAAATAGTCACCTACAGTAGTCTATGAAATCATCTTCAAAAACAAAACCTGTCATCCATGTCATGGGCAAAAATCTTACCTTATGCATTCACAAGCTAGCAATCATCCTTCGTGCTAGATCGTCTCTATACAGAGCAATGCATTTATATCAAAATTTCATAAATGTTCACAAGGTTTCATTATCACAAGCAAGCAATCATCCTTCAAAATGGCCAACATATAATATAAAAGCAACCAATCAGATAATCAGCCACCATATAATGCAAACAACTCCTCATATGATCGAATGAAGAAAGCCATGGTCATAAACATACCCAGAGCAATGTTCAGACCTTCCTAACAATGCAGCAAAGCGCAAATCCAAAGACTTGGCACTTTGGATGACTTTTAACATTCTCAATAAAATAGCAATCAGAGAATACCAAGTTCAATAAACACATCACTTTCATAAATCTTCAGATCAGCTATTGTTAATACATGTACAACTTAAAAACATCGAATCGTCCAGCCAATAGCCCTCAAATTCAGAATTATTATAAATCAGAGATCTGAGTTCATACAAAACAAATGCATATATAATAAAAACTTACAGATTTGAGTTCTGCAACAAAAAAAAAGAGACCGATTGACCGATTAGCATGAGGGCATGTTTTATCTGTAGCTTTTTTGCTTGTTTCCTTTGATATCTGTAAGAGATTAATCATGAATTGAGTGGATTATATCAAAGGGTTTGTATAGTTTGTTTATTTAACAAAAGAGAGAGTTGTTCTTCGGTAGATTCCGGAGAATTTGAGCCAAAAGCTTTGGTAGATTCTGGAGTGGCTCATCGTCGTGGATTCGTCATCGGCGTTGTGGATTCAACGTTGAACAAGACAATTCTGAGGTGAATGCGGGGTTGGAAGAGACACATAGGGGTCAGTTCGATTCAGGCGTGGATTCATTAGGTAATTGAGAGTACTGTGAGAACCCAAATATAAAAATAAAGTAAATAATTAAATAATAATAATTTTAAAATCTCAAATATTTTGGTGGTGAATCGTAAGGTGCAAATTAAATATTGTTGGAGGGTCTTTTAATTAATTTTAAACTTAAAATAAATTTATGGTGAAAGTATTTAATTTAGAGGCAAGATTTATTATTTAAAAAAAAATAGATGGTAAGTTAGTAAGTATATTTTGTTATATTAATAGTTATATTTTATTTAAATTAATGGGTTAGAAAATAAAATAATATAAAGAGATAGTAAATTAGAGCCTTTTGGTTAGATACATATATGTATATAAGGATAACAAAAACCCTAACTCTTGTTATAATTGTTTTCCACAACACTAGATGCCCTAGCAGCTGTGGGTTATGAAGGAAAGTGAGGGATGATTCAATCATCAAGATTATTGTTGTAGCCAAGAAGGAGAGCTTTGTGTGTGTTGTGCCTTGTGGCCTCTTAGGTTTCTTCTCTTCTTTCTTTGTTCTTTATCCTTATTGTTAGGTTTTATTCTTGGCAACCCCGTTTGACAAAACTCCTTTCAGTTGTATTTGTTTTCGTACTTTTTATTTCAGTGAGGCTATGAGTTTTTAGATGCGAATCCAACCGAATTATGCCTTGTAGAGAAGTTTGTGATGTTAATGCTTCCAAGATTGCCACTTCGCTGATTATGACGAGGATCGAGCTGGGGATAATGCAAAAATGCAAAAATGCATTCAAAGTTGCCTGTCTGCTTGAGCAGACATTCCCCTGCTCGAGCAGAGAATGCTGAGTTCCAGAAGTTTATTCGCCTGTAAAAATACTGGATGTTGTTTTTTCCCGCTCAAGCGGAACTTTCTACGCTCGAGCGTAGGTCCGCTCGATCGGCCAATCTGACGCTTGAGCGGAGATCGCGAGACAGATTTCTATAAATACGTGTTTCAGTCCAAATCTAGGATAACTTCTCCAGATCTTCTTTTTGGGTTCTAGGGTTTATATCTGGGGATATTTTGCTAGTTTTCTTTGATGTTTTGATTGAGTATTCAACTTATGGTTTAAAGAGTATACATCAAAGGATTATTTGTTTGTTCTACACAAAAGAGAGAGTTGTTCTTCGGTGGATTCTGAAGAATTCGAGCCTGAAGCTTTGGTGGATTCTGGAGTGGCTCATCGTCAAGACAATTCCGAGGTGAAGACGGGGTTGGAAGAGGCACATAGGGGTTGGTTCAATTAGGGCGTGGATTCGCTAGGTAATTGAGAGTATACCGATGTAATTCCTTTATGTCTTTTTAGTGGATTGTTTTGTGGATTTTGCCCGTAGTTTTTTTTATCACAATTGGAGGTGTCCAATTGTGGTTTTTCCACGTAAAATCGTTGTGTCGATTTGTCTTGATTGTTTGATTGGGATTGTTATATACTGCTTAAAATTGATACATAATCACAAATCAACATCTAGGGGATTTCTAGATTTTTCACTTATTCTATTGTTATATAATTCATTGATGGAGAGGTTGTAGGTGTATGTATTTTGTGTCTATATATATATATATATATATTGTTATGAAATCTGAGGAGTTAAACTAATGTATAAAGTATGGGTATTATTCTTAGTTAAAAAATTCTGCGCATAATCACGAACTTTAAAAATCAAGAAACCATATCAAACGAATGAATTTTGAACTGAAATTTTTACAGTAGATTAATTACATATTGAGTTGCATATCTGAATTTTTTCATAATTTTTGGGAGTCAAAATCCATATAAACTGATGCGTTCAAATCTATCCAGAAAACTACTTTTAAACAGTAAGTTCGGGAGTGTTGTTCTCTTTGGGTATAAATCCAAAATTATCAAATAAGTGTCATTAGAACCGGTTACAAGTCTAGTTCGTACGTTTTTTGCCTTGCATTGATTGCTCATGTATACTAAGATAACCATTAATTTCTTTAAAGTGCTGCAGAAAACAACATGTTTAGATATAATTAATTGTAGATAAATAATTTGATAAGCAAATCAAGTGAAACCATTTGGGTTTGAAACTTAGGATATATTAATTGATATCTGGAGGGTTTTAGAATTTTTCGAACAACGTGGAGTGGGTTTTTAATTTTCAAAGTTAGTGAATAGATTGGGAAAACTAGTTTAAAATTCTATTTTATCTTAAAGTTACTTTTAATTAAGTTTCGATTTGAACCCATGTCTTGGGTGATTTTAGACCTTGAAGAACATGAGCTTAGGTAATATTTAAGAGTAACGGTGAGTTGGGTTGAGCTGTGTTAGTGCATTTTAGTTTGGGGTTACTTAGTTATTATTCCTTTTAGTATGTTTGAATTAGTAGTGACGTGTAGTTTTAATACTTTGTTCAGGGCACTAGTTGGACTTTTATACTCTATTCAACGATTACATTGTTCCGTTTTCCGGTGAGTAGTTTCATGCTACATATTTTTATAAATGTTCCCCTACCCTGAACTGTTGGAAAATTAAATTGTTGTTTCAAGACTAAACTGTTTTGATAAATTATTATATTATCAATGGAATCAAATTATTTCTGAAACATGTGTGAACTTGGCATACTGTAAACTATTTGTTTTGGTCTCATGTTTATAATGATGAACTACCATGTTTTGCGAAACTAATGTGTATTGATTATTGGGACCATCTGTGTATTTTAGTCTAGGGAAATTATTCCACTGTGTGTGGTGACTCTGGCCACTAGGGAACAGATCCGGGTTGGGCCGATGACTCTAGTGCTCAACGATTGTAAGGAAAAGACCTAGGTTAAGTTAGGTGACCTTCAATCGGATCGTCTTTGAGAAAAGGCCCAGGTTACCACCCTGAGGATGACTCTTAGTTCAGTATTGGATCCAACGGGGCTTATAGCCTTGAGAACTGTGTGGCATATTACTTGTTATTTTCTTGGTACCCAGAAAATTATTGGTGTTCATGTTGTAATCTGTTTTAAGTGAAAAATGTCATTTATCATCACTACAACATATAAGACTTTTGGCGACCAATTATTTTGGTCCCTAAAACTATTATTTTAGTCTCTAAATGGTTTTTGTGACAAAATTAATTTCGTCACTAAAAAAGTCACTAAAAGTGTGTCTAGAAAAGTCTTTAGCGACCAATTTTTGAAAATGTCCCCAAAAATGACAATTAGCGACCAATTTTATATTGTCACAAAATGTTTGATTTTACAAGACTAAACATTTGGTCGCTAATACTTCGTCATAAAATGTCCCAATTTGGTGCCAAAAAAAAATAATGACACTTTTAACGACTATGATATTTGGTCGCTAAAAGACATATAACTTTCTCTACAACACATTTTCGTCGCTAAAAATCAAAGTTAAATTTTGTAATCATTTAATCTCATAGCTAAAATGCACAAAATTAAATGTCATCCAATCATATTAAAAAAAAATGACATCCACATATCAAACCCACTCTATTCCCAAACCATAATGAGTATATAGAAAGTAAATTTGACAAAAATTAAAACTGAAAGTTTCCAATTCAAATCAAAGTAGTAACAGTTCAAATGAAGAATAGCAACAATAGTTTCTTCAAAGAAAATATCTAAAAAAGCATTTTCTCAACATCAATATCAGGCTTTATATCAGACAGGCTTGGCACAAGAGGCTTCAAGCTGTACTTAGGTGTGACACCCTTTGGACATCCCTGCAACCCAAAATTCAAAAAGAAGAATCAACACAACATAACCTCATTAAATAATCAATAGTCATTCATAATCAAATAAGTTACAAATAATGAAAAAACATGTTATCTCAGTGTACTTGAAGTATTAGTGAGCTATAATAAGAATCAACACAACAAGAAAGTGAGTCACCTAGAATCAACACAATAAGGTTATCATAATCCAAGCACATTATCATAATCAAATGTTCTAAATAACAAACACACTAAATTTATAACTATGACAGATCTATCTAGAGCAAAAGGTACTTACTATGATGGTAAATCAGAAGTAAAACCTCCCCGACTAATCTGTTGCAGCACCAAATCAATCTTCGCATTGACTTCCACGCTATTAGACTCCAAGTTGTGCACTCTTGCATTCAATTCCTCATTGATTCTCCGTTGCTCTTCAAGCTCCCTTCTAGTTTCCTCATTTTCTATCTCAAGAGCAGCACGAGTACGTCAACCAGATGCTGTTGTACTAGGTTTAGGACCACGTCCTAAACCACTTATGTAGCCAGACTTACGCCCAAACACCTCAATGGAAAGCTGCTCATCAGATAGTGGGCCAGATCCATCTTCTATAGCTTCATTCTCCCGCTTTTTAAGTTTTTTCTACAATTGCTCATGAAATTAAATATAGTCATTTTATATATACATTGTAATAGAGCAACTGAAGACATTGATTTTCCTATTTACTTATCCTAGAGAGAACATAATAACTGGTAGAGAAAGCACCATAATCTAGTAGCAAGTCTAATATTCTAACTGAATTTTCTAACTTTAAAGTAGCATTTCCCAAAAGTTGAATTTTCTAACTTTAAAGTATTAACAGGTCTAATATTCTCCTCAAACATGCATTTTTAGATGCCATGTCATCCTTGTTTCTAGGTACCAGACAACCTACAGAAGCATATCAATCATAAGTTTCATTATTCACGCTTAGCAAACATTAATTAACAATACCCAGTTCATTTGAGTTAGTATGAATTGCATTTCTAGTGCTACCCTTGGTAAGTTTATCACTGGATCAAGCATGACATAGTTTATGGTCTCAGGCCCAAGTTGGACCAAGATGGATTATTAGGTCAGTGCCTATACAGTTAAAGCTCCTACCAAACCTTAGTCTTGCAGCAACAATGCTGCAAATATTCAAATCATACCATTTTGTCTCATAAACTTTCACTCCAATATTTCCAAACTTAAGAACAGGTGAGTAGTTCTCAATGCAAGTAACCAATAGGTAGTCTTCTCTATATTGCCAAATACCAAATACACAGCCAGGGCAGCAAGGACATAATCTAGTAGCCACTTGTAACTCAAAAATCCCTTGGATGATCTAGTCCTAATCATTTACATTCATAATCATTTACATTGTTCGTTCTTAGTGCTAAAGATTCACAACACATGAGCCTTAGACAAGTAATTATTAACAGGAAAATACTTATATTTAACATTAGAAAATTCTTACATGTCTAATTTCAGCTTCATTATGGACCCATGCTTGCCTTTTCTGACTAAAGTGTGTCTTGTGATACAAATCAACAAGTCCAAGCTCCTTTCCATCCTTGTCTCGCTGTCAAAACCTTTATAGTTAGTATCCTATGGAGTACATACATCACCAAATAAAAGAAATAAAAAAAGTGCCATGTAGACCCTATGATTTAAAGGTCAGTTGTTTACCTCATCGTATTGCACCTTTCTAAATGCCTTTGAGCCAGCTGTATGGAGGACTTTAAGCTCAAACCGATTTTCCTTGTTTTTCTGACATTTTCCTGCATGAAGTGTAAAAATATATTCAAAAGAAATCAAGTCCATGTGCCCAAATGCTTAGTAACAGCAGCAGCTACATGCATAGCAGCAGCCTCCGCCACAGTAGCAGCTGTAGCATCATCAGCAGCACAAGTACAAGCAGCCTACACAAGAGCTACAGCCTCACCAAAGTGTGTGCAAGTGCATTACAAGTGTGTTCAACAATTACCTGGTACGTCTTATCACCCCATAATTGACATAGGTATCGCCACACCTCTTTTTCGATATCTTCATGTGGGTTTGCAAGGGCTGATTCCATCGTAGGGAAACTTCTAAAATGTTGGCGTAGATTAAAGCGGTAGGTCTTGTACCGGAGTTTCATCATTCCAAGGATAGAAGCAATAGCATAAGGTTCATTACTAAAAATGAAACCTTCCTGCCATACCAATAAAATTAAACACTTCAAAATATTAAGCAACATAATTCATAAACTAAAAGGGAATATTAAACTAGACTAAAAAAAAACTATCTTACTTGAAGGTATGCAATTAGCATTTCTTTATCCTCGATGCTAATAAAACTCCACTTAGGCACATTTTGTGGGGCAAATTGCCTAGTGACGATCCCCAACTCGGTGGTGAATTTATCAGACCACGGTCCCAATGGATTCCCAATAATCCTACAAATTTCAACATCCAATTGCTTTCCTTGACTTTTTATCTTGAGTAATGCGAGGCTTCGTGACTTCCCACGTCCTTTCTTACGCTCGGTTGTATCTATTAAAAACAACATATAGAAAAAACACATCAATGTCTAACATATGAATTGGATGAAAAGAATAAACAACCAACCAAAAAAGAATATAAAACTAAAATATTTACAAACCTACCAGCAATACAACAATCTGTGCTAGAAGTATCCAAGTATGAAGATTGTGATGTAACTTCATGCATAGATGCTGATGCTGATGCAGTTGCAGATGTTGATGCAGATGTTGTTGGGGGCACAAACTTCGACGTAAATGAAGAAATTGACTAAGTTAATGTGGATGCAAAAGATGTAGCTGCTAATTTGTTGGGCACATAGCCTCCCCGTCCTCTACCTCTAAAAATCAATTACAAGAACAATAAAAGTGATAAAAAGAAGTCAATTTGTTGCATAAGAAACACATTCAGGTCCAAGCCAAATAATGTAATAAGCATTTAAAAGTTTTTATTCAAATTCAATGGAAATGCATAAGAATTTATCTTGCTAGTTATTGCCTAAAAACTCCTTAGTGAAGATGATAAACTTAATAAGCTAATCAAAACTACAAATGAAATAGACTGTTTGGCTAAAAAAACAAAAACTAGACCTCCTAACTTATGAACTCCCTAAAAACAAAATAATTGTGTCATTTTTTCGACATAAACATTGGATTTTATTAAATTTCATACTGTAGCTATGCACTTCAAGATGGAAATGTCATAAGTTTTCGAATGTAAAGCAAAAGAATTGAGGCATTTTTTTTTTCTGCCATACCTTTTTTGGCGAAGTTTTTCAGCCATAGGATCCAGTGGCACTTCCTTCACTAATTCAAGAATTTTTCCCTTCTGTACACTCACTTTTGCACTTGTCTTCTTGAGGACCTTTTCTACAGTAGCTGCAGGTGTAGGGGCAGGTGCCTGATCATATCATATGAAAAACAACAAAATATTTTAGTGGAAGCCAAGTGAGGATAATAAATAACAAAATAGCAAAAAAATTGGGTTAGCTTACAACAAATTCAAACATAAAAAGAAACACACTATTCCCACCTAGATATTCAACTCAATTATCTCTCTAATAACACCATAAAAATCAATAGGTCCCTTTATGATCTCCCTTCACAACCACGCCACTATTGAGTTTTTCGGTACATGTCACAATCTTGAGTGCGAAACCGAATCCCGTTGATGATACAACCATTGTAGCGTGTCACTCGGTAATCGGGACCTCGAGCTAAGTTCATAAGTTGATTGGAAGCATCCATTGTCCCTTCAACTTGCAACTTTGTGACCTAATTCCGTTGTTAATATGAAATGCATTAGCATACACTTAAATTCATTATTTCAATACACAAATAATGTTAAAAAATTATAACTCTTACGTATTTTAGAAACCATGTATGGAACTCTGATTCTAGCCTCTCTTGTATATTTGTCAAACCTTGTCCTTCAAGTTCATCCATGTATTGCCTATAAATTATAACAACATTATTCAACACAAATGGTTGTGAAAATAATATAATTCAAAAAGTAAAATATTCTAGTGAATATAATCATATGGTAGTTTACTTACAGCATATATGGTCAAACTTCATCACAATTATTCAACACGTACCATCGAACTTTTTTCAAATCCGCTAAATTCAACACATCATTAATTGTAGCTCCTAATCCACGAACTTTTTGCCTAAATACAAACAAGTTTCCATCTTGTGCTGCCTCAATAGGCCCATCATAGTTTCGTTCAGGTCTATTAAATCTTGTCTCACCTTCATGGAAGTACATAGAGCAAAAAGTGAGAGCCTCATTGTCAATGTAACCTTCAGCAATAGATCCTTCTGGACGAGCTTTGTTGCGCACATAACCCTTAAGAATATGCATGTACCTTTCAAATCCATACATCCACCAGTATTGCACCGGTCCTGCAAGGATTGCTTAAGATCTCGGACAATACCATTTCGGCTAGTTAGGATTGAAGATGTTGAATCTAAGCGTGTTCTGATTGAATTGCCTGGAGTTTTAAGGGATAAGAAGCAACAGGAGGAGATTAAGATGAATTCTGGGTGTTTTGATTAATTAGGTTTAAAAAACTCATAACCACAAAAGTTTCTTCCTCTCTAAACATTATTTAATACTTTCATATATACCATGGTATTATATTTTTGACTAATAAAAATCTGTGTTTTGTTAAATATTTTTGGTTGGCTGATTTTTTTCTGCATGAACAATACCCAAAAAAAAAAAACATAACCACCCTTCCAAAAAATAAATAAATAAAAAAAGTAACTAAAAAAATTATAAAAAAAAAGCTAAAAAAATATTTAATTTTTTGACACATCCCTACATATAACCAACCACCCTTCAAAAAAAAAAAAAAACCCAAACACAGGCCAACAAATAAAAAATAAAAAAAATAACAACCAAACCAACACAACCCGACAAATAGAAAAGAAAAAAAAAAAAAAAAAAAAAAAAACAATTGGAGGCATTCGAGCCTCTATTTGTCGAGGCGCCAAGCGTTAGTCTTAGTGGAAAGTCCAATTCTGTTTTTGATTTTAACTTGTCAAACACAAACTCAATCTCCCATCTAAGAAAGAACAAAACACAAACTCAACCTAAATAGCTACAACTATTACTCTGATGATACTGTTATTGTAGCATGAATTTATAAGAGTTGAGTGTTTGAACTTATGGTGATATATTGGCCTCTTTGAAATCAGAACTCAATGATCATTTATTTTCAAAATCTATCAACTGAATATCTTTTCAAATTAATAAAATGCTTCAATTTTTAGATTTCAAAACAATCATACATCCCCCAATCTTATTTCTTTAAACAAACTATCGCTTGTTGATGTATGTTCCACAACTTCTAATGTATAGATAGATAGATAGATAGATAGATCACGTTTGACAAACCTTGCTAAAACTGAATTTAGTTCAAAAGATCAAAACTTACAACCATTGCGATTTGGTACAACATGAGAAGAAGAACCAGAATGCATATATTACAACTAGTGATGAATTTGTATCGATCTCACAAAAGATCAGATGAGATCACAAGATGGTGCAAGGATGTGTGCATGGCTCGTAAACTGGCTGGTAAAAAGTAGTATAGAACGGTGGCAGTGGATTAGGGTAGTTATGAATATATGGATTATCTCCTTCCTGTAGGCTTTCTAGTTTGGGATGGCGGTGGATTAGGCTTTCACAGGATGGGAGAGTCATTGTGTGGATTGTGGTGAAGGAAGGGTATCAATGGGATGGTAAGGTTTTGAAGGATTTGCATACCCCTGTTTGGGATCGTAAGGTTCTGATTTCTTAAATGATCTATTTGTTTGGCACAATAATCTATTATAATGCAATTCTATTTGAGGCGTAGATTTCATTATTGATTTATAACAAAAATGGCAAAAATAATCAGAGAATAGATGATATTCTTGTGTCCTTTTTCTCTTACGCATCCCCAATTCTTCATCTCCAACATGCATTAGATTAGACATACATATATACACACAACAAGTCAATCTATGTAAACAATTGTTCAATTCCAACAAGCATTAAGATAAGAAACAAGTCAGTCTCTGTAAAACACAGATTGAAACACAATAAGAAATTAAAAATACAATAAACAGGTCGATTACGGAGATCGGAGATCGATTACGATAAACAGAGATTGAAACACGATAAGAAATAAAGTAAGACATAGATTGAAACACGATAAGAAATTGAAAATACAATAAACAGTTCAATCTATGTAAAACACAAATCGATTACGATAAGAAATTGAAAGTTCGAATTGGAGCTCTTACAGATCGATTACGGAGATTGATTACGGAGAGAGAGAGAGAGAGAGAGAGAGAGAGAAAGAGAGAGAGAGAGACGCACCAAAATTTGAAGAAGATTGAGCTGCCAATCTACCTTGGAGCTCCCAACTTTAGGGCTGAAGATTGAGCAAACCGAGGTGCGAGAGATTGAAGATTGACAAACGACTATTAATCTTCAAATGTGGAGCTCAATCTGCCTTGGAGCTCTTACAAGTATGAAGATCGATTACGGAGGGAGAGAGAGAGAGAGAGAGAGAGAGAATGAGCAAGTTAGGGCTGAAGTGAAGAATGAGGTCCCGACTTTTCAATTGTTAAAATGATGAAAATAATTGGTCTCAAATTATTTAATTGTGATAATGACGAAAATATTTGGTCCCTAAATGTTAATAATATATTAGCAACCAAATTTATTAGTCTACAAAAATTATGTAAATATATTAGCAACCAAATTTATTAGTCTAAAAAAATTATGTAAATATTAAGTGAGAATATTAATAATCATTTTTACAATCTTGTAAGTAAATTATCATATGTTTAAATTTGTCCCTAAAAGATTATTTTTAGCGACCAAATTTAATTAGTCCCTAAATATTAGTCTCTAAAGGACTAATTTCTTGTAGTGCATGTTCTCGAGAGACATGAGTATTTTAACTGTTGAACTGTGGAACCTTCTTTTTGAAACAGATTCTCTTTACCAAACTGTATGCCAATCTAGTTTCTGTGATATATATCTTATTTTGGAATTGATCCTTGTTTTCAAAACTATATATACTATCCATGTTGCTACTCACTGAGCTATCAGCTGACTTAGTTGTTTACCATTTCCAGGTGTTAGAAAGACTTAGAGTGGACCCATGGCGTATCGGGGACTCAATTGCATGGACCTCTAGGACATTCATTTATTTTGTTTTAGACTATTATGTCAAGTTTGTGCATATTTATATTTATTTTTATTGAGGTTCATTTAGGATTATTTTGATATGTGGGTTGTTTATATCCCATAAGTTTGGATGGTATTGATTACGGTTGGTTTTGCCGTTTATACTTGTGGATTGACACTGAATTGAGTTTTGGTTATTTATTAATGGATTATTTTATAGTTATTCAATGTGTGTGGTTTCGTATTTAGGCTTACGTATGTCTTGGGCTAAGGCCCTGTGGGCCACGGCCAGTCATGCCCGGATTTGGGGTGTGACAAGTACACTTGTGTAATTTCCTTTATGTCTTCTTAGTAGAGTGTTTTGTGGCTTTTGCCTGTGATTTTTTTTTTTTAATCACAATTGGAGGTGCTCCAATTGTGGTTTTTCCATGTAAAATCGTTGTGTAATTGTTTGATTGAGATTTTTATTTACTGCTTAAAATTGATACATAATCACAAATCAATATTTAGGGATTTCTAGATATTTCAACATGAATGATATCAAAAATGTTGAATTCATAAACTGTAGGTTGTTCATCAATTTTAGCCATGTTTGGTTCAAAAACTTGTTTTTCTCCCAAATAATTTTTATCATCTTTTGTCAAAAGGGATTGTTGTTCATCATTTTTTTTTTTTTTTGTCTTTTTTGTTCATAATTTTCAGCCATATTTGGCTTAAATTATACCCCCCACATTTATAAATTTTAGCCATCTTTGGCTTAAAATTATGCCCCCTCCCCCCCCCCCCCCAAGTAAATCTTCACCATCATTTTGTGATAGATTTTTAACATCTTTCGGGAGAATGGGCTGTTTTTTAATTTTAGCCATTGATGGCTTATGAAAACTCTCCAAAGACATGTTATCTTCATGACTTGGTGTGTTGATCCCTCGAGCCATATTATTTTCATACCTTGGCTCTTTATGAATAACGGTTTTGATTTTGTGAGCCAACTTGAAATTAAATATGGCGTTCAGTTCTTCAAACAATTCTTGCTTTTCATGCGGAAGCATGCTTTCCAATAATTGCTCTGTTCAAAGAAGAAGAGCATTTTTTATTTCTATGAATGAGCCACTAGTTTGGCCCAAGTCTGAATCTCCATATATATCCGTTTGCTCCTTCTTTGCCATCACTCCAAATTAGACAGGTCTCACTGGGCGTGCCAAAATATGTTAGCAAAAATCTGGTTTGGGTTGAATCGATAGGAGAAATTCGATAGAAAAATCAGTTTTCACAAATTGAAACTTAATCAGGCAATGTAGTTGATGTCTTATGCCTTAACAAATTCAAGGACTTCTTTGGAGGTTGTAATGTGAAGAAACAAGTGCAACCAAACTGAAATTCAATTGAATAATACTTAAATTTGTCACTTAATTACAAGAATCAAATAAGATTACAATCGACAGGGCCAAACTGGGTACAAAAGCTGAATTACAAACGCACTACTCCTAAATCACTTTCAACCCGTTTTTCACAAACTAAACAAAATATAATCAATGACAGCCCAATTAAAAAAAATTCTTACATTGTTCACCACTAGGATAGTACTAAGATTAATTTAGTGGATTTACCTATTAAACCTTTTGAGGCTTTCTATAACATAACAGTTATCTCAAACCAACCTTGGTTTATCGTACAACTTTTATCTAATGGTTCAAGCACACACAAGATGTGCATGTGCTTAACAATTATTATTAGAAATCACATGAATGTGGAACGGAGAAGATACATATAGATTCTTTTTTTTTCCAAAAACTAATTAACATTAAAATAATTAGTGGTGTTTACAGATCTGATTGATTTGTCAAAATCAACTGACCCGGCCTAATTCAGCCACTTTTAAGCAATTTCGATAGTATAGACGAACGGATGTGGATGGAGATTTTCCAAATCATTTCTCTGCTAAAGAAAATTTTGTAAATGACTTCACTGAGAGGAACTGTGGACTTCTTTTTTTCTGTTGTCCATCTCTAATTTGAGTAAGGCTTATGCTCATTTTGAAATTTGATAAGTTTTGAAGCCAAATTGGAATAATGTAATACTCGGCTCGTTTACAATCCCACTTTTGGATAAACAAAAATAACATGATCTAGGCCACACCCTCATACTCTTATATTGTGTTTGGATTATGCATTTGAATGAAAATTTAGAAAGAAAGAAAAAAAATTAACTTATACTTCATTCACATTTCTTTTGTTTTGTTTCATTTTTTCTTTCTTGAATTCATGATCTAAACATAGCAATGAATGTGATTTGTTGATTTACTTTTCTAACTACAAGGAAAAACACCTTTGGCGACCACCTTTTTGTGATGGTCACCAAAAGTACACTAATCTGCAACCAACCTTTATTTTGGTCATGGATGATTGTGTTTTCGCGACCAACATATTTTTGGTGGCTAATAGGTTAGTATTTGAGACCAAATACAAAATGTGGTTGCCAAAAGTAATGGCGGGAGAGTGAAAAAAAAAAAAAAGGCTGGACGCCAAACCTTTTGGTGACCAGTAAATTGCGGTCACAAAAAGCAAAAAGATATACTATATAACAAAACTACGTAGTTTTGAAATTCTTAAATCAAAAACACGTTTCTTTAGCCTTGAGCTTCTTCATTGTTGCCCTTTTTCCTTAATCAAAAACACGTTTCCTCTCTATCACTCTCTACACTTCCGATCGGTTTACCAAACCCTAGCCACCAACTCCTCACTTCGTCCCCTGTTTTTGCTGCTCTTCATCTTCGGCTCCGCCTCGTACTTACCAAGCCTCTCTCTCTCTCTCTCTCTCTCTCTCTCTCTCTCTCTCTCTCTCTCTCTCTCTCTGTATTTGTGTATATATATATAATCGATTGACCTTCCTTTTTCATCGTTGTCCTCTTTCAACTCCCTATGTCAGATTGGTTACTATCCCGCAACTTCTCACTCTCTACACTTCCAATCAGTTCATCAAAACCTTAGCCACCATCGTTGCCCTCTTTCAACTCCCCTCCTCATCCCCAATCCTACCATTCTCACTCCAAACTCTTCTTTCGTCTCTCTCCCAGACCCAAACTCCGATTCTCTACCAAGGTTTTATTTTATTTTAATCTCTATCATTTGATTTTCATACAGACTTTCTGATTGAGTCGTAATCGATTTCTGCTTCTATCTCATTTTTCTTATATACCTGTGTGTTTGTATATTTGTTTCTGATGCAAGATTTGTGTGTGTGTGTGTGAATATTTTCTAATCTAAGCTTACTGGAGGTTTATGTTGTCTTTAGTGGCAATTACTGGATGTTTTCCTTTTCTTTTTTGGGAATTTCTTGCTAGTTTCTTGTTTTGATTGGTGTGGTGTTTTATTCTGTAAATGATTTGTGTTTCTATCTTTTAGAATTCAAAATCAGAAATTGAGCCATTTTGAACTTGACTCATTCATAGATCAGAAAATTTCATGTATGAAGATTTAAATTTGTCTATTTCTTTTTTTAAAAACATAGAATTGTCTAATCTAAATTCATGTGATTCAAAATCTATTAAGATTAACTTCTTCATGAATTTTGAATTTACTAATGTATAAATTTGGAAGATTTGAATTACTTAATTTCAAAAAATGAAATAATTCAATTTGTTCAATAAAATCGATCCTCCCCAAATCCCCCAACCAAACATAGCCTTGATTAATGTAATAATTCTTTTTTAAGTATTGGGGCTCATTGAGTTCTATTTAACTGTTCAACATTTCAATATTTGTTATGGCTAAGTAAAAAGTAATTGATTTAGGCTTTATGGTTTTTGCATATTTCTAGTGATAAAAATGTATGTTTGTACATGCAAGAAATACTAGTAATTAATTAGCTTTGTTAATAGACACATTTAGTCCATGTTTGTCTAGATGGACTGGATAAAAGGGGATTGTAATCAATCAGACTATTAATTCTGTGATATATAATCCCTGAACTATTTGATTGGAAAGAATGTATAACCAAAACTTTAGAGTTAAAGGGTTGTGTAGACGTCCCTGAACGCCCCGGGAGGGTTAAGGTCCCGTTCTGTTCATTTTGGGGCTCACTACAGTTCGGACTCCCTTTTTGTTTGTTGCGGTTCTAAATCTGAACCAAAGAGTCCAACTCTGGCAAATCGTTTTGAAGGAAAACAGATTTTTGAAAAGTAGTGCCAAACATGGACTGCTTTGCCAGATTACAGAGTCGCCACCTAAATATTTTAAAATGGGGAATTTAGGAAACCCTGACTCGGTGCCGAAGGCCACGTGTCCGTCATCACCAAATGTCTCGGCTCGGGAGCTTGGGTACGATCGGGGAAGGTCAGCTATGAGCACCCCCTTTCGCCCGGTCCGAAGACCGGCCTCTACTAACCGTGATATCCGATTTTGAAAACGTTATGTGTTCTTATCCCAATTATTAGCCTAGAATTACTATGTTATGCGCACAGCAAAACAAGTATTGCCTAATTTGGAAATAAACATTGCATATCCGTTTTGTCTCGAAAAACGTGTTAGTTTTTTGCTACTCGCAAGTAGGCTAAAATACGGATTTCAATGAGTTGTTCCAACTCACGCAATCCAACCTCCACCCACAGGCATTCAAACAGTAATATCACATAAGCATTTAGCCGCATGGCAATCATACTGTCATGTTAGCATTCACACGCATGCGCATGCTAAAGCGTAAAAACTTACATCGTACTCCGTGCCAAATACAAGGAACTAGTTAGCAAACATGCATGACCTAGTTCATGTTAAATGGCTAATGCAACACAGGCATAGATGCAATCTAGAGTAGGCTCGGCTAACCCTAAGTATGGCATGTGAAATGTTACAACTATCACGTATTCAAATTGGAATTGAAAATATGATGTAGTTTGTATGATGTACTGAGCCCGGTGTATGTAAACAAATGCATGAATGCACGCATGCATTGCATAAGGTATGCTAATTTAGATATGCCCTAATCTACCATCATAAGCAGGTAAATAAAAGGGTAGAAAGAAGTGGGGGTTGGAAGACATACATACCCACTCACACACACTTATTACAATTATGCCCTCGCTCGGAGGGACCGAATAAATAATACAGATTAACTACACGAGCTAATTAAATATTACAAATCACTAAATTAATTAAATAAAATAATTAATCTAATTAAAGCAATAAAACGCCTCGGGATGAGGGCCGGATGCAGTGCATGCTCGGGACTGGCTCGGAATCGCACTGTCATGCATGATTTGCCTCTATTTCCTCTGCTCTCCTCCTCAAAAAAGTGACAAAGTCCCAGGAGTGACTCTCAGGGCACTAGGGATCACCACCGGCTGGGGCAGAGCACCACCGGCCAAAGAAGGAGGCCACCGGCACTAGATGAAGTTATCGGCTGGAAATTGACTGCCGGTCGGCACTAAACAGTGCCGGTCGGCACAAAATACCTGCAGAACCTGCAACTCACAGCAGCAGAGGGCAACAACATGCATGGCAATATAATTCAAGCCATTTATGCACTACACACACCCCTTATCATGTTTTGGACTCAAAGGGGCATGTGCCTCGATTCCCGGACCACCAATCGCGCATTTCCATGCATGATGGCCCTAAGAACCAAGAGTGCAACCTTGATTTCAAATGCATGCAATGCAAACGAGCAAACAAGGGTGCTCAACCTCCATCATACTTCACTTCAAGAGGCCAAACATGCACAATACAAATGCAACCCTAAACATGTCAACTAGGCATGGACATGGACTATGCAACATGTTCATGCAAAGGGGTTCAAGCAAGCATGCAAGGTAAGCATGCAAACCAATGGAAGGATGGTCTTATACATGAATTTAGGCAACTCAATTAGGCCTAAAATCAGTGGCCGAAATGCTAAGTCAAGAGGGCCAAACACACACACATGCAAGTGTTATGATCAAAAACTTTAAGCATGAACATGGCAACTCTCAAGCACACTTAAAGAGACCAATAGACAATGAGCATGCATTGTAAAGCTCTGAAATACATGCAAAACATGGTGCCAAACCAAGTCGAAGATAGACCAAACAAGGCATGCAAATGGTCTAAGGCTTAAAGCTAGTCGAAAAGGCTTTGAACCAAACCTATGCAAGGCGATTATGGCATGCACTAAACAACTAAAACAGGTTTTTAGTATGTCAAAACAAAGCCAAAAAGCTACTTAGATGGCATCTAAGAGGCTTAAAATCAAAGGCATGCAAAATGGCCAAAACATGGGGGCATTCAAGACATGCTTTCAAAGCATTAAAGAGGCGACTAAGGTGAGCATACAAGCACACCAAAAGGTCTGAAATAGCATGCTAGGTGGTTCCAAACCATCAAAAATGAAGCAAGCATGGCATGCTACACATTCATACTCTTGAGGCCAACGAGCCAAATGTAAAGGGGCTATATGATGCATGCCAAGATTGACCAAAACAACTTCGGACAGAGCTAAAACATGCCAAAATAAGCATACAAGCTTCATGGATCTAGGCCTAAAACATGCTAGAAAGAAGGCATACAAACCTAGAGCAAGTTAAGGCAATACAAGGCATTACAAAGCATCTATGCGAGGCATGCAAGGAGTGCTAAAACCAACTTAAAACAGAGTTTAATCATGGCATAATAGGCATGAAAAACAGCCAAGACATGCTCAAAACACAACCAAACATGGTGCTCCTTTGGAGGCCAAAACTTGCCCTTTTCAAGGACATCAAGGAGAGGGGGTGGCCCTCTCCTTTTGGAGACTTCAAGGCACCATCTCCACCACTGAAATCCCTCAAGATTTCAGTGGGGGAGAGGCCCAAGTACCGAAGTCTCGGAGCTCTCACAAAATGGCCTAAAAATGGCCCTTTTCAAGGCCTAAGGGTGGTCAAACCTACCCAAAGTGCAAAACACTCTTGATAAACAATGAAGAGGGTTAAAAAATAGAACTTTTATGTGTTATGGACTAAGCACAAAAACAACTCTAAGCTAGGTAAAAAAAAGGTGCAAAAATGGGGTAAATAAAGTAAGTTTTGTTACCTTTGAAGACCACCTTCACAAAGGTTGGAGTTGTTGGTTCCTTGAGCTCCAAACCAGTCAAGAACTTCAAGAACAAGCCCTTAGCACCTCAGTTCCAAGAGGAAGGTGAAACACTAGGTGTTGGTGTGCAATAGTAAGGCACAAACACCTAGTGTACAAAACAAGAAAGAAAGAGAGAGATAGGATAGATACACAAAACCTAACCTAAAACCAGAGCTTCCCCCCCTCCTAAAATGTCTAACTCTCCAAAATTCTAACCCTTGAGCCAAGAGAAGAGGCTTCTCTTGTATAGGCCCCCAAAACTTACAAGTTAAGGCATCAAAAGGGCTCATCCCTCCATACACGTGTATGGAGGGGAAACAAACACCAGAAAGCTGTCTGAAAATATCTCCAAAAACAGCTGTAAAGTGGTCGGCAGGGCAAAATGGTCATTTTGCCAAAAAGAGTGCCGACCGGCACAAAATAGTGCCGACCGGCACAATATAGTGCCGGTGGCCACACCAGCCAGCCGGTGGCCTCTAGCCACAGCCGGTGGTATGTGGGGATGCCTCACAAAGCATTCCCTGCCCTTCCAAGGCAAAACACAAGTGTTTGGTGCAAAACCAGACACAAAACAGTCAAGTTCAGAGGTCCTGAGGCAGGGCGCGTAGCCGAGAACTCCGGGGACTCCAAACAAACACAAACATGGATGATCACCGAGTGTTTAAGCGGTGGCGTCCAAGTCTTGAGGACGGTCAAAAATGGGGTGTCTACAGGTTGACTTTGACGTTATATGTTTCTTCTATGAGATTTTGTAAATTTTTCTTACGGTTTACAATAGGGCATAGTCAATTATTTAGTTTGTTTATTTATTAAATTATTATAGTCGTGAATTAATGTGATTTGCTCTAAAAATCATTATTTTGTAAGCAGGCATTACAATCCCAATGTTTGTTTGCTAAGAAAATTAAGTTAAAATGTAGGAAAAGTATTGAACTTTACAATTTATTTTCAATTCGGCTGCATAATGGAATGATATTTTAATTCCATCTCATTCCAATAAACCAAACATTACAAAACACCCTCTCATATAGTTCACTCTTGTTACAAGTTGGATCAGCGTAATCCTTTTCTAGAATATTTAAACTGGAGGATAGTGATGTGTCCTCAATAGATCTTCAAAATAAATCAAACCATCTGCATTAGGAAATACAAATTTTTACTAAGAAAACATGAACCAAAAGTATGATTGATTTAAGTAGTAAAACATATTTGGATATTATATATATATATATATATAGAGAGAGAGAGAGAGAAAAGAACTTTCAACTTAACCTGTGTCAATATTGTCCAGTTAAAGTCTGCATTGGTTGAGGTTGTTTGGTTGTCCTGCCACTGTTTGTTAAAATATACTAGTGTTTGTTTACTGCCCTATTAAGTCTACAACAGCAACATCAAGTTATAGTCAACTACTGTCTGTTTGTTTGGCTCTTGGTCTATGTTTAAGGCAAATTTTAGTCTGTATTTGCTTTGTGAGGCTGCTACTGTTTGTGTTGAGTTTGAGGCTACTGGTGGTCTTTGTTGCTACTACTGATCTATGTTTATGGGTGAAGTCCTCCTACTGGTGGTCTTGTTTTAGGGTGAGGTCCTCCTACTACTTGTCCTGCTGTTTGTTAGAATCATACTTTGTCCTGCTTTTTGTCGTACAAAATCATGCTGCCAGTGTGAGCATTGTGGCAGTAGCAGCTGTAACACCTTTGTGCATTGTGACAACTCTTTGTCCTGCTCTTTGTGGCAGCAGCAGCTTCATGTTGGTTCTTTGTGCATTGTGGCAACAACTTGTTGTAGCAGCAGCTTCGTGTTGATTCTTAATCTTTTGCTCTTCTTTTCTTGGCAACAACCGTAGTATTCAATATTATGCTTATTGAATACTAAAACAACCATAATGGAATCAATAACTATTATAGTTGAATAATATATGAAGGAATGTGAGATTTTATGCTTGCCTAAAGCGTATAAATAACTTTTTCACCTTATAACAAAATTAGCCTCCAAAATAGGAATCAAAATCATATTTAATTCATATTTAGTTAATTGGTTCTTGGTTTATTCACCTAACGCAATCTTCACTTTGTAGGTCACCAAATATGGGCAAGAGTTGGATGTCAATTAGAAATAGATTGAATTCGGAGTATAGAGAAGGGGTTAAGTCATTTCTCCAATTTGCAATGACAAATGTTGGCCTAGATAATAGATTGGTTGTCCGTGTATGGGTTGCCTAAATTTTGAACATCATACTTTTAAGGATGTGGAATATCATTTGATCCGAAATAGGATATCGCTTTCATACAAGACTTGGGTGCACCATGGGAAAACTGTTTTTGTCAATCAACCTCGTGAGTGGAATAATGACAATGACATTGAAGGTGTTGGTGATGAAAGAACAACCAATGAATGCCTTAACGTTGAAGATGAATTGTATGATATGTTAGAAGACCGTCGCATGGCGAATATTTTTAATGATGATGAAGAGGTCGAGTGGCGTGATAATGAGCAAACAGAGGATGCACGAAACTTTGATAAATTGTTAGAGGATGCTCGGCGTCCATTATACCTTGGCTGTCAAAAGTTTACTGTGTTATTGTTTGTCATTAAGATGCTTCATATGAAAGTGTTAAGCAAGTGGAGCAATAAGTCTTTTGACATGTTGGTGGGTGTATTGAAAGACTTTTACCGGAAAGTGACCAAAAAGTTCCATGGACCCCCTATGAAGCCAAGAAATTTTTGCGTGACTTGGGTTTAGGTTATGTGCCTATTCATGCATGTAAGTATGATTGTGCTCTTGTTTGGAAGGAAAATGCAAATTTAGAAAATTGTCCATTTGTAAGGAGCCTAGATACAAATTGAATGATAGCAAAGGTAAGAAGATCGCTCATAAGATTTTGAGATATTTCCCGTGTAAAACTGCTGCAGATATGAGATGGCACAAAGAAAAACACGTTGACGATGGCATATTAAGGCATCCGGCCGATGGTAAGGCATGGAAGGACTTTGACAGGCAACATGCTGTGTTTGCCCAAGAACCACGTAATGTGAGGCTAAGGTTGGCCACCGATGGTTTCAACCCTTTTGGAAATATGGGTAACTCATGTAGTATGTGGCTAGTGGTAGTTATGCCTTATAATTTGCCACCGTGGAAGTGTATGAAATAACCATTTTCCATGATGTCATTACTTATTCCTAGACCGCAAGCACCAGGTTGAGATATTGATGCTTATTTAAGGCCATTAATTGACGAATTGAAGGAGTTGTGGGAAGATGGTGTAGTTACGTATGATGCCTTAACTAGGGCAAGTTTCCGAATGCTTGCAATTGTTATGTGGGCTATTAATGACTTTCTATCTTATGGTAACTTGTCAGGGTGGAGTACAAAAGGATATTTGGTTTGCCCCAATTGTAATGAGAATACATCATCACAATGGTTAAGAAGTAAGATAGGGTACACCGGTGCTCGCCGATACTTGCCTCTAGACCATCCTTGGCAAAAAAGTAAGCTCTTTAATGGTAAGGTAGATGATCGAGCAAGACCTTTAGAGTTGTCAGGGGAACAAATATTAGGTCAACTGGATTTAGGAACATTTAAACCATTTGGGAAGCATTCAAGCAACCAGAAAAGAAAAAAAGGATGAAAATACAGTACTGAATTGGACAAAGAAAAGCATATTTTTTGAATTGCCTTACTGGAAGACACTTAATTTACGACATAACCTCAATGTCATACACATAGAGAAGAATATATGTGACAATTTGATTGGGACTTTGTTGAGCATTGATGGAAAGAACAAGGACACAGAAAAAGCACGCATGGATTTAGAGGATATGAAAATTAGAAAAGATTTGTACCTAAAGAGGTGCACGGATGGGTCCTTTGAAATGCCCCATGCATTGTACACATTGTCCCTAAAGGAAAGACATTTTTTGTGCATTCTTAAAATCGATTAGGTATCCTGATGGATATGCAACAAACATCTCTAGGTGTGTGAGCACTAAGGTCGGCAAGTTATCCAGTTTGAAAAGTCATGATTGCCATGTCCTTATACAAGGACTTCTTCCTATTGGGATGTGTGGGCATCTTAACAAGGACATTTCTATTGCATTATTTGACTTGGGAAATTACTTTCAAGAGTTATGGTCGAAAACAGTAAGAGTGAATGATTTGGAGAAATTACAAGAAAGCATAATACTCATACTTTGCAAGTTAGAAAAAAAATTTCCACCTGCATTCTTTGATGTCATGGTCCACTTAGCTATTCACTTGCCTCACGAAGCCATTCTTGGAGGGCCAGTACAATATCGATGGATGTACCCTATCGAAAGGTATTATTATGCGCTTATTGTAAAAATGATTTTTTTTTTAATATTATAGTACCATATATGTGGCTTATTTAGTAATTTCATGTTATTTGTTGAAGATTACTTGGGATTTTGAATGGGTATGTAGTGAATTGAGCTCGCCCAGAAGGTTCTATTGCAGAAGCTTACATTGTCAAAGAATGCCTCACTTTTTGCTCTATGTATCTTGGTGGGATTGAAACTGTATTTAACAAAGAGAAAAGAAATGAAGATGGTGGTGATGTCGACGTGGGGTATTCACTTTTTTCACAAAAAGTCCGTACTTTGGGGCTAACTCAAAAGGCACTCGACATGTCTGAGGATGAAAGAAAAGTGGCTCATTGGTTTGTCTTGTACAATAGTCCTGAAATTGATAAATATCTGGAGTATGTTCTCATTTAGTTAACTATATGCATAACTTTTTTGCTATGATCGCACTTAAGTACTAATTATTCACATTTTTTTTTGAAGTAGAGAACACAAGAATCAGTTATAGAATGCAAATGTACATGACATTACAAGATGACAACAAGAAGAATTTCCTATATGTTTCAAAGAGCGGGTAACATATATAGATAAATATGTAATAAACATCATACATATAATTCACTGTTCCTAGATTGATATTAACATCATACATCCTTGTCACATGTTCATGTAGATAAATCAATTACGAGCTGAAGGATCTTTGGAAGCAATTGATGAGTTATGGTCATTAGCTAATGGTCCTGGTCCAATAGTGAATATTTATTCGGGTTGTATTTGTAATGGAATTTGATTCCATACCAAAGATCGAGACAACCGTTGTAAAAGTCAAAATAGCGGATTGGTCGTTCAAGGGGATCATCAGGGTATGTCAATTGATTTCTATGGTCACTTGACTAAAGTTTGGGAAATGACATACATGTTCGGGCATCGAGTTGTATTGTTTTAATGTGAATGGTTTAACACTGGTAACAACAGAACATTTCGCATTGAAACACATCTAACAACCTTTGATGTAAGAAGTCGTTGGTATGAAAATGACCCATTTGTCTTGCCAAGTCAAGTGCAACAAGTTTTTTATGTCAATGATACCAAATGAGATGAACATTGGAAAGTTGTAGAGCGACTTCAACGTTGAGGAATATGGAATATGTTGGAGCTTGAGGATGTAGATCCCAATGATAATGAATTGCCTATTTCGAATGATGTGTTCCAGTAGGATGAAACCACTAAAATTGTTCAAATCACTATTATAGATTCCATTAGCAACACTTTATATAGGATCGATATTGCACCTGATATTATTCCAAGTGAAGTGGTTCTACAATTTGGTAGAGGTGTATATGTAGAGGTTGCAAACAGAGATGATTTTATCTATGATGATGATAATGATCAAAATTCAAATGATCGTAGTGATGATGAAGATGAATTTCGTAGTCATAGTGACTCAGATACAAATCATGATATAGAGCCTTGATTGTAATGTCCTTTACTATTTACATTATCAAGTCATTTTGATTGTAATATCCTTGATTGTAATGGCATGCACTTGTTAATGAAGTTATGTTTAGTTATGATTCAAATTGTAATGAATTTTTTTGTTGATAATTTCATTACTTGTAATGTAGTTGTAATATTAGACTATTAGCTTGTTTTATAATTTCATGAATTGTCATGCATTTTAAATCTTTATTAATGCATTGCTTATAATTTATTTGTTACATACAAAGACTACACATATGTCACCTGGGCAAGCCACTAAGAGGAGGTCGATGACTTTACTGTCAGAGGCAACCCCGACTGAGGTCCCAGCTCACTTGTCACCATCTCCATCGTCGCAGACAACTGGTATTTGTAAGTGTTTCATCCTTTTTATAGAATAGATTGATTCTTGCAACTACCATTGTAATTTATGTTAAGTACTTATTACATGCTTACTCTTTTTGGAGTGATTATGATTGACGAGGACATTTTGCTAAAATGATTCCTGCACTACAAATCTGTTAGTATTGAAGTATGACCCTGTCATGTATGGGACTGAGGAGCATGTAGTCACAGCCACTATTCTATGACAGCAAAACGGAATGACAATATGCATAGCCACAGTTTTGTGGCAGTAATGACAATATGCACACATTCAACTAACTAATTCAATTGGATAAGGAACTGATTAGTCTCAATTATGCTTATACAAGTATATATATTAGACTGAAAATAATTATAATAAGTAGAAGAGCAAAATTACATGGATTCAAACTGTGAAAAAAACATAGTCTTGGTTTCTTGAAGTTCAACACATGCATTCATGATTTCCCCCCTAAGTAGATCCATTAATGAATTGATTGAAATCTCTTCTTCTCTTGGATATAATCAATCATCTGTTAGTTACAATTGTAGAAACATTTCAACTCATCCACTAACTAATCAAGTCTATCAACTCAATTAACTCTTGTAACTAACTCATGCTTACTCATTAACTAACTAATTCTCCACTTGTATCATTCCATCCCCCTTCAAACAACATTGTCCTCAAGGTTGGGATCAAATACAGAAACATTAGAAGACATAGATGACCAAAAATCTCTTCACATTATCTGACTTGTTCCTTGTAGCTTGTTTAGTCAAAGCCTCAAATTGTGCCTGTATGAATGACTTTAGAAGAAGCAAAATTATGACCTGATAACTAAAATTAGGTCATTGCTTATGTTTCACTTCTAGCTGCTGCATAACAAGAAGATCCCATATGGTCATTGCATCAATTATGCTAGACCCCACAGACAGCTGCTCAATTTGTCTCTGCATTAAAATGCCAAAACAAATATGTTCTTGAGCCACAGACTGTCTTCCACTTGAAAGATTATTTGTTATTGCTTTAATCTAAATAAGGCTTTGGACTTTTGTAGCTTGTGTATAAGCAAGCCATAGGCCTCTCTACAAGTTCAAACAGACAATTGATAAATGTCAACATTAATTGCTTCTTCTATAAAAAAACCATTTTAACCTCCATTTATTGATATCCCATAGGCAACACGTCTAGTGAAATTCTTGAAATCTGAATTTTTTTTGTGTTCTTTAATTCCCAATTCAATGATACTAGAACATTTGTCATTTTCCACTGATGAACTATCAGATTTAGGAATCTTCTCTTTAGATACAGTCTCTAAATGGAAAAGAGGGTGAGTTTTCATACATGGAACATGTGCTTTTAATTTCCCCAACTGTACCACCACCACATTCTTCTCATTTGCATAAGACTCATTATCTGAACTGTTGTGGCTGTTGTTGCTAGAAATCTGTCCATCCAAAGACTTCTGTCCATCATAAAATTCTTCCTCATACCCAGCATACTTGATACAATCATTGTTTCTATCATAATCTTTATCAGGCTTCAATACATCATCAATTTGGATAATGATTTCCTTGTTTTTAGCCACCACTTTTGAATCATCACTTTCTTTATAATCACTATCTTCATTATTCCAACTTAAAACACCCTCTTCTAATTCCTTCGATTCCTTGCAATGCATATTTGGATCACATTGAAAATCAAGAACTATCTTAGAATTAGATATTTGATTACCAGCAATTCTATCAGAAATTAACTTCTTACCATGAGATTTGATCTTAGAGTTGGTCCTCCAAATGCTCATCTCTTGTAGAACAGCTAAACTAATGGTTTGATCCATGTTATAGGGTTAAAACCTTCGCACACCAGCCTTGATTTCATCTCTAAGTCCATTGATGAAGCACTTTATTAAGAATTCATCAGGCACATTCTGGATTGTATCAACTATTTCTTGAAACCTTCTTTTGTAAATCCTAACATTTGATAATTGCCTTAGTTTTCTGAGTTTTTCCACTGCCTCTTCATCTAGATTCTTCAAGATCTTGATTTTTGCAAACATGAAATCGTCAGTTGTTCTGATTTCTTAAGATCCAGCCCCTCCTGCCATGGCTGTGATACCTTATAGGTTTGAAAATCTACTGCTTTGATACCACTTGATGTACACACAAAGTATTTAACAAAGAAAAGAATAATAGAGAAAAGGAAGGGAGAAACTGTTACAAAATTGGAGTGAAGATTGAAGATTGGGTGGTGGAGATTGAAGATTGTTGGATTGGCTGCCTAGTGTTGTGATGCAAATTGGAGTGAATTTGGTGGTCTTCATTCCAAGGAGCATGAATTGTAGGCAAACAATTGGACTGAAGGGGACATACATGCGACAATTTCAATTCAACTTTGACATAGAATGTACATTGCTACAAAATGTTCTTTACTTCTTCTTTCCAATTTTGTTGATTAACTTCTTGATTCACATATGTTATTTAAATAGATGTTCAGATCTTCATATGAAACTATTAAATTTTGTATTATAATATAGGTTTATGTAGACACCCCATTTTTTATGGCCCTTATGACTTGGACGTCATTGCATGCACACCCGATGATGAGTTTATGTGCTCATCAAGTGCTCGAAGTCCTTGGTGGAATACCATAGCTTTGAGCCCTTCAAATCCTACACCTTTGTTGTCTCATTCTTGGACCAAGCCTTGGTTTTTCAAGCCTGCAGCTTCTGGTGGCCTACCGGCCACCTTTTAGGGCTGCCGGCCATCACTTTTTGGCTGCCAGCCACTGATGTGGCCTGCCGGCCACCAGTGTGTTTTGCAGATATTTTGTGACAACTATGCCAGCTGTTTGCATAAATGCATGCATCTTCACCCACGTGTAGGGCTGGATGTTCTTGAGGAGAATTCATGTTTTCTATATATAGAGGGCCTCCCTCTCTTGTTTTAAGGTTGGAAACATTTTAGATCAAAATTTTTCCTCTCTCTCTACAATTCTCTCTCTCTCTCTCTAGTCAATTCCTACACTTTTGCCTACAAATCCTTAACCTTTGCCTATACACCTTTAACCAAACCTTCTCGTCTTTGAGCTAAGGCACTTTTGAGCTTGGTTTGAGCTCTTGAAGGGTGTGTTGTCTTCGTTTTGTTGCTTGAATTGTTTCTTCTCTTCAAGAGGTATAAGGCTTTGCCTATTTGCTTGCTTTCTCTACTATTATTCTTGCTGTTTTCCAATTATTTTTAGGCTGTACAACATCTATGTTTTGGGGATGAAGCTTGGGTTTTAAGGCCATTAAAGGTTAAGGGGTGACCCACCCTTCTTTGTACCTTGTTTTAGAGGCCTTTGCCCTTGTGTTTCCTACCCTTGCATCATCTTTTTATGAGCTTTAAAACATTGATTTTCAGGGTTATTTTAGTGGCCAAAATCATGTTTTGAAGTCCAAATTTGGAGCGGTTAGCCTCCCCTCCTTGTGTCTTGCTTACTAGCCTAGCTTGTGTCATGTTTTAGCATATTAATCTAGCTATTTTTAGCTCAATTTCAGCATGTTTTAGGATTGTATTTGACATATTTTAGCACTTTTTTTGGTTGATGGTTCATTTGAGCTTTGTTTTACATGCTTATAGTGTAATTGTCCTCATGAGTTTGGTGTTTTAAGCATTAGACACCATCTTATTTGAGTTGATAGAATTTATTTATGCTTTTCTCACTCATTTTCAGCATTAATAATCTCTGCAATCTCCCTCCTTTCTTGGCTTTTTGTTTTGCTTTGAAAGTGGTTCAAACTACTTGTTTGTTTAAAGCATGAGATTAAGGTGTCATGCTTAATGGTTTAATCCCTTAGAAGGTTCATTACCAACGGTATGATGTCTCTTTCATGCCTAAAAAACTCTTAGTTTGAGCCTTCTTTCCATTAGAGGACTTAAACTCACCATTGGACTTAATTGAATTAAAGAATAGATGGTAATCTAAAATGAAGTAATAGAATTGAGGCTAAAATGGTGCAAGATAATAAAAAGTGTTGTGTTCAATCGGACGTTAATTGAACATAGGGAACTTGGGTCATTTCATACTTACTAGTGATGAAATATTCGAGTTTCCAAGGTCACCATGATAGGGAGGTGGTTTTTAGAGTCTCATTTCATTGCATTTATTGAACTTGCACGCTTTCATTCACAAGCCATCATGCAATGAAATTACTTGAGTTGGTGGTTTGTGGCTTAAGCTCACTACTCCTTTTATTTGTTCATGAAAAGGAGAGGTGAGTTGTGCAAACAACCCTTGAGAATACCCTGTGTATGCTCTGTTTGTCTTCTGTTGCAGCAAGGTGAACTAGGTAGTAGTGGCCGACAGGCCACTTTCCATGGCCGGCAGGTGGCCGGTAGACCACCATTGATGGCCGGCCGGCCATCACTGGTGGCCAGCAACCCTCAACACTGGCCAGTCGGCCACTGATGCAAAATTCAGCAGTGTGTTTGTAAGGCAAAGCAGAGTTATTGTGAAAGTGGGCAACAATGTTGTTGTTCCATTGTGCAACAGAGGCTCTCCGGAAGCAAAACAGTGACTTTTTGGGTGGAAACCGAGTATGTGCATGAGCATTCCTCGCGTACCGAGCATGTTTAAGTTTAAATTATTGTAATTAATTAGTTGTAGCTAGTTAATTTTGGAAGGTGTTGTATTTAATTAGTTAGTTCAACTAGTTATGTAATTTTGTATTATAATAATTAGTTAACTAGAATAGTTAGTTGATTCATTTGTTGTAATAATTAGTTAAGTAGTTTAGCTATTTATTCATTTTGTTTTGTAATAATTAGCTTAGCTTTAATTAGTTAGTTAATTTGATTAGTTTATTCGGACTCTCTTTCGTGAGAGCGTAATGTAATAACATGTATGTCTTCCAACGCCACGTCTTTCTCCCTTTTATTTACTAGCTTATGATGGTTAGTTTAGGGACATTATGTTTTGTTTAGCATACTTTATGTTTGCATCCACTTGTATTGCATGCACAGAGGCTTGGTTCATCATTCTAACTGCATTGTTAGTTTAACACTTCTTTAAATACATGCTTAGACAGCATGCTATCAGATTGTTTCATATGCCATATTAGTAACCGAGCCTATTTAGTTGCATATTGCATATGTTGCATTAGTCATATTGCATAAGTTAGGATCATACATTTTTTCTAACTCATTTCTCTTTTGGCTTGGAGTACTAGATAAGTTTTTACTCGCTTTAGCATATTGCATGCGTGTGATTGTTGCCATGTCTAGCATGCTTTCCATGAGGCTAATTGCTTAATTGCTATAACTGTTTGAATGCCTGCGGATGAAAGCTTGTTGCTTGAATTGGAACAATTTGAGTAATGTTTTTACGCGATCACTTTTTCAAGTGGTACATATTCGAAACAATTTTCAAAACAAACATGAATTGAAATTGAAAAATCTAGAAATCCCCTAGATGTTGATTTGTGATTATGTATCAATTTTAAGCAGTAAACAACAATCCCAATCAAACAATCAAGACAAATCGACACAACGATTTTACGTGAAAAAACCACAATTGGACACCTCCAATTGTGATAAAAAACCACGGGCAACAGCCACAAAACAATCCACTAAGAAGATATAAAGGAATTACACAGGTATACTCTCAATTACCTAGCGAATCCACGCCCGAATTGAACCAACCCTATGTGCCTCTTCCAACCCCGTCTTAATTGTCTTGACGATGAGCCACTCCAGAATCCACCAAAGCTTCAGGCTCGAATTCTTCGGAATCCACCGAAGAACAACTCTCTCTTTTGTGTAGAACAAACAAATAATCCTTTGATGTATACTCTTTAAACCATGAGTTGAATACTTCAAAAAACATCAAAGAAAACTAGCAAAATATCCCCAGATATAAACCTTAATATCCAAGAAGAAGATCTGGAGGAGTAATCCTAGTTTTGGACTAAAACAAATACTTATAGAAATCTGGGACTGCAAAGCTCGCTCGAGCGAAGACTCTCTCGCTCGAGCGAGGAACCAAAAACACGTGTTTTCCATTAGTGGCTTCGCTCGAGCCACGCACCCTTCGCTCGAGCATACATTCATCTCTTTCAGGTTTTTACACAGACGCAGCCTTCGCTCGAGCGAGAACTCCTTCGCTCGAGCGAGCAAGGGCGGACAGGCAACTTTGAATGCAATGTTGCATTTTGCTTCAGGGGCGCTGCCCCTCGACCCTGCTGTGGCGCTGCCCCGGACCCGCCAAGGGGCGCTGCCCCCTGGACCCCCGCAAGCTGACCGGGCAGCTCGATCCCCGTCATAATCAACGAAGTGGCAATCTTGAAAGTATTAACATCACAAACTTCTCTGCAAGGCACAATTCGGGTTGGATTCGCATCTAAACACTTATAGCCTCACTGAAATAAAAAGTGCGAAAATAAGTACAACTGAAAGGAGTTTTGTCAAACGAGATTGCCAAGAATAAAAACCTAACAGAAATGTTCTAATTTTTGCAAGTTAGTCTATTCTTGTGTGTGCACATCACATAGTATTGCTAGCCTAATAAACCGGAACAAGAGCATATAATGTATATTCATATCATGATTAGTAGAGGCCGATCTTTGATCGGACGAGCGGGGGTGCTCAAAATGTATTCATGACCTTCCCCTCTCCTTACCTAAGTAACGGACACGTGGCCTTTGGCATGAGTCATGGGTGGCAACTCTGTATCTGGCAAAGCAGTCCATTTTTGGCAATTTGATTCAAAATCGATTTTACAAAAGATTTGCCGGATTTGGACTCTTTGGTATTTATCAATTTCACATTGCACCTGTGAGATTAGATTCAAAACCACGAGATTCCGAACTGTAGTACTTATTTCGAACTTCCAAAAGGGGATACGAAAAAGTCGAGCTATAGTTTATCAATGAAGCGAGTACGAGGTCTGACGAGGAGTTAGAAGACTAGTAGACTTATCACCCAACATGGTGGCAAGAAGCTTTTTGTTGGAGTTTCTAGTCAGCAGCGAACATTTGTGGGTCTTAAGGCCACTAAGGCAGCTAATGAATTGGGGGCACAAATTTGATTGCAAGCTCCTTCGCAAGGAACAGAAAATTGGGAGGACGTTCCACCAACCATTCGAGCAGTTATTGTGCAGTCCTTGCAGATAATTTAATTTTTATAGTTCATGTAAGTAGGTTAATATATACGATGTCTGATTACTTGTCTAATTATTTAATTAGGACAGGATAAGTTTGAGATTGAAGGATACGATGAGAGCCCACTTGCACAAGAAGTTATTGACACAACGGCCACACATATGTTCAAAGGCTGGCGATATCACATGAATCAACATTACAAAGCGTTGGTGAAAGCAGAGACAGATCCTTATAGTAAACCATTTGTTAGGGTGAGCGAAGAAGATTAGAGATACATGATTGATCATGTGTTTCTTAGTGACACACACAAGATAATTAACTCAACACTCATGAATGTTTCTTTTAATTGCACCACAAATCACCATTATACCTTAGTCTAATTTGCACTACAAATCCATGGATGTTTAAATTTCCTATAACTCAAAGTTCCCAAGTTTCTTTGAAATTGAAAGAATGGTTATTGATACATACAATTATATATGCATGTATATATATAAGAAATGAATGTGTGCTATAGAGTAAGGAAATTACACAGAGAGAGGACACTGAATGTGTGTGCTATATATAGAGTACGGAAATTCTACTTCTGTCTCATCTCCTTCTGCACCTATATATCTCTGTCCTGCATTCTTCTGCTATCTCTGTCCCAATTTCAGCTCCTTTACCTGCTATCTCTTGCTCTGCATTGTAGAATAAATGCAATAATATTTGTATTGCATTGTAGAAACGATCAAACAGAAACATAGACAACAAAAAAAAATTTACCCTATAATCACACTATGGGTTCAAGATCATTTTCAGCAGTAGTCTCAATTGAGGTAACGTATTTTTTGTTTTAAAACTATTAGCTAATGCTACATTTTTTATTATTAATAATATTGCTAAGCTTGCATTTTATAGTTTTAATGCAGGGAATTGAAAATGGCAAGGAGTCTCACTTTGTAGATTTTTATAAGACCTCACATTGGAGTAAGAAAAAGAATGATTGGATTGAACTAGTTTGTGGGGTGTTATATGTAAGTATACTTTCACTATATTTGTAATTCATATTCCTATATAATGCTTAACTAGTTAGTGTACTTGTAAAATATAGTAACTACTTTTTTTTTCTTTTTTCTTTTTGGATTAATTACATGTTAACTCCTAGTTTTACTCAAAAGCACTTTACCCACATGAAATATAAAAATATATACATAACATCCTTGTGATTTGGAGTAAGACCTGTCAAACCAAAAGTACAAAAATACATCAATAAGCTTAACATTGCCAAACACAAGTAATGGAGGACAATTGGACATCCCTATTGTTCATAAACCATGTCCCAAGGGATAGGGAACCTGGGAAGTGATACACAAACTGAACCTGAACAACCATTTTAGGCTTCTAGCTATACATGACTTGAGTTTGCAATATACATCCATAGCAAACGTATGACATATAGCGACCCCGGTCTTTTCCCTTTTGATTATTGTATCCGGACTTATGTTCCGTAGATTCCTTTGTTGTATTATGGTTGTTGTCGTCCTATATTTTCTTATTTGGAGTTATAAGATGTGTTGGGCGGGTTTGGAACAGGTTGGTTGAGCTTAGGAACCAAAACTAGTTGCCCAGATTTTGGCTTGTCCGCTCGAGCGGGAGTTTGACGCTCGAGCGGGGACTTGTGTTGCTTGTCCGCTCGAGCGGGGGTTTTGGCGCTCGAGCGGGAAAAACACCCATCCAGTATTTCTTGTGCAGGGTTGGACGCTCGAGCGGGAGTTGGTCCGCTCGAGCGGGAGTGTGTGAGTGCCGCTCGAGCGGGGATTTAGACGCTCGAACGGGGACCTGGGTTGTCGAGATGCTGGGAGTGTGCATCCGCCGCTCGAGCGTGGGATTGTCCGCTCGAGCGGGAGTCTGTGAGTGTCCGCTCGAGCGGGAGTTTGTCCGCTCGAGCGGGGAGGCCGAGTATAAAATCGTGTTTTGGCGTTTTGAAGCAGTTTTTCATCTCCTTTTCAGATTCTAAACCCTAAGTTCTGAGTTTTCTCTCTCTCAACTCATCTTCTCTCCTAGGTTTCATCTATTTAGAGTGAGTATCTAACCTAGTTCCTTCATTAAAAAGGTAGAGTGGGTCGAGGGCTTCCATTTAATCTGAACGGTTGTTGATTTGGAGCACTTTGGAGTTTGGGCTATCATCTCCGTCTTCTTCTTTTTGGGTTCTTGCTTCGAGGTAGGGATTTCCTACTCCATTTATACGCTTTAATCCTAAGTGTTGGTATTTTGGTATGTGGGGGTGGTTTGGTAATTTTTGGGAGAAACCTTAGGGTTTTGGCTTAGATTAATTTGTATAATTAATTTAAGGAAAAAATGTGGAATTGGGTTTAATTCATGAAGTTGGGGAAATTATGAGATTAATGATATAGTTGGGTAGTTTAAATACTTACCTATGAGAATTTTGATTTTACATTCATTGTTGCATTCATTTCTTGTTTAGAAATAACTGTTTTGGGCTATCGGTGGAGGATAGTCGTGATTGTTGTAGACCTTGCATGTGGCTTAGGTATAACTGGAATTAAGTCACTTATGTTGACTATTGAATTAATACAGAACATTACTTGTATTGATTATGTGTTGTATATGGCAATTGTGTGTTTCATTGCATATGCATGTTGTTTGGAGAAGATAGGGGATGAACTCCACGGTTTAGGGGAAGATAGTGGATGTACCTCTAAACCGGATTTTGTTTGGGAGAAGATAGGGGATGGACTCCATTAGCATCACTTTTATGTGTGCTTATTTATATTGAAGTGTTTCATTGTTTGGGAGGAGATAGGGGATGGACTCCATTAGCATCACTTTTATGTGTGCTTATTTATATTGAAGTGTTTTCATTTTTGGGAGGAGATAGGGGATGGACTCCAGTAGCATCACTTATGTGTGTGCTTAATTATAATAGAAATATTTCTATTTGTTGTTGATATGATACATCATTATAATGTGTATCAGTTGGAAGTATGGAGGTGTTGTGGTTTGAGCTTTAGTCTCATTTATTTTTGTGACATCTGGATCACTATTATAGTTGGCCAGGTTCTGAGCCATAATGATATAATTGGAAAGTTGAATAAATATTGGAAAGTGAAAGGTGTCATAGACAATATGTCATAGACAATATAGACATTCGTGTCATGAAATTGGAAATTGATTATCTTGTGTTAACCATGTATCGAATGCTAATGCTTTAGTTAATTCTTATGCTTGGTTTAGTATTTTTCTACTGGGCTGTGGCTCACCCTATATGGGAACTTCATTTTCAGGTTCAGGTGGTTCACTACCTCCAAGGACTTAGCTTGTGAGGATTTGGACGTGAAGATTTGCTTTATTTTATTTGTTTTATTTGAACAACTTGTAAACTTTCAAGCCTAGGGCTTTATTTGCTTTTGAGTTAGAACTCATGGAATTGTGTCCAAGTGTTGGCTTGGCAAGATGTAAGCCCATAGGGCATTTATTATGATGTTTTATTTCATAGTACTCTGATGAATGAAATAAGATACTTATTTCCTTATAATTCCGCATGTTAATATTATGTATTATGGGTTTATTTTTGAGGGCGTTACATGACAGCAGTAGAAACATATGTCCATTGCAGCAGCACAACAACAACTGTTGCAATCATTAAGCACGCCTATATGAGCACAAGAAGTATTGCAGCAGTAGCTGCAGTCTTTAAGCACCTGTAGGAGTAGGTATTAATACTAGAGACCAAATTAATCACCAAACCAGTCCCAACAGCTTCAGATGAACCTGTCTAGAAAATAGGTTCAGTGATGAATTGCCAGTAGATGGAATTGTGTGCCTCAGAATAGGCAATCCAATATATGATACAAGCTAGAATTTTTCTATACAAATAACAAAAAATATTATATATGATTATAAACAAGACATGTATTTTGTGTATCAAGACAATGTAATTAACCTTCTTCTTTTTTTTCCTTTTAAATTGATAGGAGAAGATGGACCAACTTCGTGAGGAAGCTTCATAGCCTGGAGCAAGCCCAATGACACAGGAGCAAATTTCTGTTCAAGTTCTTGGGAAGAGGTCAGGGTATTTGAAAGGTTTTGGGGTTGGTTTAAAGCTGTCTTCCACTTTCAAGTCTACAGCTAGGTCACAAGCACATGATGAAGAGGTTAAGAGCCTTAAAGAAGAGGTAGCATCACTGAAAGGGATAATTCAATCATATGAGGGACGCTTTGAGCAGTTCAAACACTTTATGAGACAAATGCAGGGCGATCATACTGGATACGACTCTTTTGATGAGTAAGTACTTTAAATGTTATTACATATATTAGTGCTTTTAAAATAGTAATATATTATAACTAACCAATTTCACTTGTTCCCTTTATGCATGTTGTTCAAGTGACTGTTAATATTTGTTCCACTAAAGATATCTTTAATTTTCAAATCAGGATCCAAATCCTTAAATTTTCAATGAGTTTGTATCATGGGCAAGAAACTTAATATATGTTAAGTGAAATCGAATATGTTAAAATCATCATCTTAATACAATATGTTAAGATGTGATCATGACGTTCAAAAGGTTCTGTGTGATTATTAGTAAGGCTCTGTGTGATTACTAGTTTGAGAGTGGAATTAGATCCACAGAATTTTACAAATTGAAATAGAAGTATAAGCAAAAATATTATTATTAACAACGCTTTCTTTATTTTTATTTTTCTTCCTTACAAGTAGCTAGAGGTGTAGTGATGCATGTTTCCGGACATGATCAGTTTGTTGGTGCATGAATTTTAAGTTATGATTATACGTGGACTTTTTGATATATTTCGCATTAAACAAATATGACATGCACTTGGATATACGAATGGTTTTTGAAATCTTTGATAATTTTCTCATATATGTTTTTGATTTGGTGAATATTCATTGTAAAGTAAATGGATGAAAGGATGGTAATTTTGTAAAGTAAATGGATGGATAGATGGTTATTTTGTCAAATATTAATCTGTTCATGTTGATAGGTGGTAGTAATTAGATGGATTAATTATTATTTTGAATTCCTTTTGATGGTTTTTTGTTTGTAGATAGGATTTTTGATGGATTGGTCTGTGGAAATTAATTGGATGGACATGAATTATGCATTAATTGTAAATGTATTACAGGTATTACAAAAAAAAGTAGCATTACATTGACAAAAATGCTGTTTAAAATTGAGAGTTTTTTTGCGACCAATAAAATTGTAGTCGTAATAGGTCCTTGACAAACTTGTAGTTGTGTTACACTTTTCGCGACTAAGTGTGACAACTGCCTCCTTAATTAAGTAAATTAATTAAGTTAGTTATGTGATTAATGTTGATCATGTGATTGTATGGTAATTGTGAAATATGTGCCATGTATTATATGTATCGTATTGATTTCTGCTATGTATGACTGTGAACATATACGTATAAGTATGAATTAAACCTGTCTGATTTGCTAAATTTAACAAGTTAGAATTAAGAAATTGGATAGGCAATTAGAGCCTAATTCATATTAGTAAAATTAAAATTAGCTTGATTTTAATTTGAGTGAATTTGATTTTAATTAATTTATTAGCCTACTTAATCTAAGCCTAATGCTTTTTACTCATCAAATTGAATACAATAAGAGAGTTAAGAGAGAAGTGTAGTGGGCCTTGGTGAGCTTAGGTTTATACACATAGAGAGAGGGAGAGATTTTGATAGTGAGAGTTCAACAAAGAGCAAGAAAGAAAGGAGAGGAGAAGAACTTAGAAGGAAGGTCGAGATTTTTCTTGAATTCTTCCTAATCATCAAAGCAAGGTAGGCTTTTCTTTCTAATTTCTTGATATAGAGACTTGTTTATGTTGGAAATGGTTTGGAAAATCTGGGTAAAAAAACAGATTTTTTCCTAACTTTGGTCTAATATTTAGGTGGGACTCGAGCGTCGTTTTTCGTGGGTCAAAGCGGTAACGCGTTCTATACCGCGTTGTGATTCACGTGGTATATTTGGTTACTCAAAACCATTACCGAGTGAATGGGAAATTGAAGCCAAAGTATGCTCCATGGAAATGGAGTTTTGGTGGAAATTCCTTAAGGTTGGAAAATGGCTTGTCCCACAATGATTTGGTGGGAAGTTTTGAGTGGGTTTATAAGGCATGGGATTGGAACTTGGGGTGTGACGCAAGGGGTACCCAAGTGTTTTAGAGAGGGAGGTTATAGGCAAAATGGGCTAGACCCATTGGACCCAAAAATCACCACACACGCGCGCGCGCGCCGCCGTCCGTCCAGTCGGTCGAGCGGCCTGGACTTGGGCGCGGTGTGCGTGGTGTGTAGTTGGGTTGTGCTTGTCCGGTCCAATACCTATCTTTTTGGGTCAAAAAAATTTGAATTTAATTTTATTTTTTGGAAAAAATAAAATCCAGAATTCAAATTAATTCCGGAAATAAACTGGTCCGGTTTTTCTGTACACCCAAACAGGTCCTTCCCATTTCTATCTATTTGAATTTTGAACCCAACAGATTTAAATCTGTTTAGTTCAAAACCAAACAGGTTTCATACCTATTCAAACAGGTTTGCACCTGTTTAATTCAAAACCTGCAGCCACCAATCCATCTATAAATAGGACAGCCCTCATTTTATGTTTCATTCCGAAATTTCGTACTCACTTCTGCAAATTTATTCTTCATTTTGCTGCATTTAATTTTTGTGAGAAAGAGTATAAACACTTAGTGTGTTCGTTAGGCAAACAATTCGTAGTGCTGCTATTGTTTGGAGTTGATCATTTCATCCTGGGAGATAGACATCCACATTCTGAAAGCACTGTGGAGATGACGAATCTGTCTTAAGGATACAGTGTCAAACACTGGACTTGATCAGAATAATATTCAAGATATTAATCAAGTAAGTTAATTCTTTTTCTTGTTTTGTTATTTATTTAAATTAGATTTTAATTTTGTTTTTGTAACAAAATAAAATTTGTTTTTATTTTTTTTATTTTTTTTTATTTTACTGGTTTGATTTTTGTAATCAAACAAATTCTCTCCTTTCCTATTTTCTTTTATATTCTGTTTGTCGTTTAGTACCCAAACAGAATTTATTATTTTAAATACAGTGAAGATTGTCCGCCAGTTTATCCATCATCTTTAAAGATTAAAACTTAAATTAGGATGAATGGATGACTAGTTAGAAGGTTTGATCATGTTGTTAGGAGTTTAATGCATGCATGTCTTGGTATGGAAGAATTGACTTAGTTAGGTTCTAAATTCACCGTGCATGGCATAAGTCCATAAAAATCTTTTGTATACATTTAGTTTTCTTGCATGAGTTTTGAAAATTAAGGAGGAAACTCCATGAAATTTGAAGATTAGAGCTCAATTTGTATGGTTTACAACTTTGTAGTTAATGTCAAGAGTTTATACTTTTGTTTTGCATGAAATTGAGCCTCAATGTAAAGTTATAATTTTGTGTAGTAGTAGATATGTTGAAATGAGTTGTTCCTGGAGAGTTTGAGTTTGAATTTCTTGAAAATGAAGTTGAATTTGCAAAGAAATGTACTGCCATAACAGGGCAGTTTTCAGACTCAAGTAGACCCAACATTGCACGCGCGGCCTGGGGCCCCGCGCTTGCGGAAAACGGGGCAATGTGGAGCTTGCATACTGAAAATATGCACCTGTGGAAGCAGGTGCGGTGATGGTCCTGCACGTGCGGCTGGGACCCCCGCATATGTGGCCCATTTGGGCAGGCCCAGTTTGTTTTTCGCTCCTCTTTTTCACCTTCTGGGCCTCCATTTGCATGGTTTTAAAGTGTTTTCATGTGCATATGCATCTCATGAACATGAGTGAATTAAAGAACAAAAGTGTACCCAAACGATTAGCAATGGATAGGAACCGAAACAATGAACATCGAATAGAAATTGAAGAAATACAGAACGCATAAAACCGATTGAATGATTGACTATATATTGAGTAGTATTGTAAGAATGTGATTGTAATTGTGTTATGCTTGACTTTATTTGTTAGGTCGGATGCCGAACCATTAGCACGTGTTTTTCAAGAGTCCACTGTGAGTAACACTATTGTAAAGATATGTTCAATCGTATTTATTTTCTGATTGATAAATTATATTATTTTTTGAAATGATCCTTTTTATCAATTGAATGATGATCCTAATTTCTGAATTGTATTCGTGGAATCCTTAGCATATTGTTACAGAGATCTCTGTCCGTTCCAATTCTTGGAACTATTGTCTATTGTTTGATGGTCATCAATTGATTGTTCGGTCTTTAAGACCTATTGTATTGTTGCTATTGGATGTACCACGTATGACTGGTACGAATATGATTGATTGAATTGAACGATTGATTGAGTAAAAGATATTGATTGAAAATGTTCTATTGATAATCAATTGTTTCAAATATTGTAAGGACATTATTCTTAACCTCTTTACACAGTTGTTATTCACTGAGCTCTAACTCACTGTTTATTATATGTATGTAGATGATCGAGCACCAGACCAGGGCTAGTGGCATCAACCTAAACAGTTGTTTTGTCAAGCCAACCATTTTGCCTCACCGCGAGGCTCTGAAGAAACACGCGTCTTGGCTTGGGTGTTTTGAATCCACCCTTTTGGATTATGATCATAAACTATAAGTGTGTTTTGGCTTTCATATTCCTACTTTGGTGATGGGTTTAAGTCCCTAGATTTCTACTATATTTTTGTACATGCTTGGACTAAAGGCTTATGACTGATGCATCTAGACTATATGTATAAAAGTTTATTTCATTCAGGTCTTCACAGCTCATTGGACATTGTATGTTATTATTGATTGGCTTCTGCCAGCCCCTTTATGTTGGATTATTTTCATTATTGTTAAACAGGCCTTCGGTAATCATGGATTACTGGTTGGTTAGGACCCTAAACTTATAGGGTTGGTCTGGGTCGTGACACTAAGATAGTTTTGGTCGCCGAAAACCACATTTCAGTAACTAAAATTGGTGGTAGCAATTGTTACCTTTTAGCGACTAGATTTTTCGTCGCAAAATGACCTACTTTCAAGAAATTGAACTACATTTTGTGACCAACATATAAGGTCACAAATAACTACTTTCCGCGACCAACTTTAATTTTGGTCACCAAAAACAACCTTTCAGTGACTAACATCGATGGTTGCAATTGTTACCTTTCAGCAACTAAATTTTGCATCGAAAAATGAGCTACTTTCCGCGACCAAGAATGTGGTCGCCAAAAAGATATTTTTGCGACCAACTTTAGGTTTGGTCACCAAAAACCTTTTGTGACAAGCTTTTAGAGACTTCATTGCGATGGACTTTTTTTGGTCGCTAAAAATAATCAGCGACAAGATATGAGCTTTCTGCGACCAGGTTTTTGGTCACTAAAAGTGTTATTTCTTGTAGTTATTTGAATTTGTAGTATTGTTGTTAATTAAAGTTGTCCAATAACAACACACATCAATAAAGGTAATACATGTTCTATAAAAAATTAAGTTATTCAAGCTCGATTCGTGTTTGGCTCATTAAAAGTTTATTTGCGATTTGTTCATTATGTAAATGAATCAAACTTAAACAAACTTTCAAACTTGATAGGTTTTCGAATCAAACTTGAACATCGTATTACTCAGTTCGTTAATAGGCCTACTTCTACTTTTAGCTAAACAAAAATGTTATGGACCATGAAAATGTATCCCAAATTTTATTTCGAAAATAAACATATATTAATTGACTTTTTAAAGTAATTTTATTACATTTTAGTAGCTAGTGATGTGCAAAATACTATCCTATCCATATTGATTTTCTTATTAACCGTGGATTGATTTAATTCGCAATTTGAAATTTATAATTCACTTGCAAAATCGTCTCACTCGGCATGCCCAATTATATATATATACACTAGTGAAAAAGGCCCCGTACAAGGCACACGCTAGTATGACATTTGACTTCAATGTTTGATTGAGTTTACTAAATGAAATGGAATAATATGACATTTTTTTGAAAATATTTATTTTATATTTAATTCATTCAAAAAATAATAAAAAATGCATTGTAAAAGAAATAATAATTATTCCATAAGAAAATTTAAAAAATAATCATTTCATTCCATTGCACTTCATTCCATTCTACTACCTGAACTTTTTCTCCAAAAGTAAGATTAGTTTCTTACAAAATTGAATAGAATCAATGATTAAATATATGATAGAAATTGTAATGTCTATTATAAAGTACAATTATGGAATAAATAGTTGAGATAAAATTTTAGTTCAAATGAGTGGATTTTTTTTATATTTTTTATTAGGATGGAATAATCGAATGATGGTATTATACACCAATGATCATATAGTATTACCGTTACACTTTGATTTGGTTTCATTTGTAAAAAAAATATTTTTAGACCTGTGCAAGGCACGGACTATTCTTTTGATAAATTTATATTTCCAAAATGCAAATCTTATAACAAATTATTTTGTTTGGTTTGATTTTTTAAAAATTATTTTTAGACGAATTCATTTGTTTTAATAAAATTTTTCATATTTTATTCAAAAAAAATTTAAATAAATTTTTTTTTTTGTTAATTCTGTTATATTAAAAATTCTAATAAGGAATAGTTGTGATTTTTAGTATTGTACGTAAGGGTGCTCGCTGATCGGTTTTTGACTGTTTGGTTTGCGGTTTGAACTCAACCGCATGTTTGCAGTTTAGGAAAAGTTGAACTCGCAACCGCGCGCGGTACGGATTCCAGTTTGTGTGGATAGAGTTCGTGAATGTGCGGGCGGTTTGCGGATTGGGCTTTTTGTTTAAAAATTTATTTTTGGGCTTGTTTTTCCCCATTTTTTAAATATTCTTTTTGGGCATTTCCCCCCATTTTTAAAATATTATTTTGAGTCATAAAATCACATGTTTCTTATCATGAAATGATTATTTTTTAAATGATTCATCCCAAATAAATTACAACATATCTATCCAATTTACTTCAAGAAGGAAACAGACCATAAGCACATGCTATGATCAGTCAATTGATTCACATTCACTTTGCAGAAAATGTATAAACAAAACAAAACCCATAGTTGTTTTAATAAAAATGGAACAAACATCTTTTCTGAAAAATTAATTTTAGGATTTGCTGAACTCACTTACTAGCGAAAAACAAGAAACATAACCATGAATAAGCCCTTTTACTCATTTTATTACAAGTTATCAGTATTTGTTGGGTTTCCACACTTGCAATGCAAAACAAGTTGCAAAATATTTGTTTACTTGCAAGTGAGTGAGAGAAAAGAAGCTTAGGATTAACTTACGAGAAAATCTAACAGTCTAGATTTAAAATATATTTTAAAAAAATGATATATAGATGCGGGTGGATGAGTGTGGGTAACAATCGCGAACCGCCCGCAACTCGCAAAACAGAAAAATCTTAACCCTCATCCGACCCTAATGATTATATGAAACTGCCCAAATAGGTGCAAGCGGTTTGAGTTAGGCGATATTCGCAGGTTGGATAATCATATGTCCATTGTAATGCCCCCACTTTCCAAGCCGTTATTATACTAAATCAACCTCAAAAATATACAAATTTTGCCCCCCAAAAATAATAATTACACAAATGTTTACAAAATATACATTATTTTCCAAAAATAACCCTTATGGTTTGATAAAATGTACAACTCTCCTCTTTTGTAAAATGGCTAACTGTCATCCTAACACTCCCCAACTAAATTCAAAATCTTGATCTCACACAATTTGGGCGAGAGAGATGAAGCAGAAAGGTCAGTTCAGGAAGAGTAATTTTGTGGAAGGAGAAGAATGAAGAGCCACCGATGTTGGAGCAAATGTTTCAATATAAATAAGAGAGGGCAAAGTGTGTTGCCTTGGATGCTAACAAAAATAAGAATAAATAAGTAAGTAAATTCAAGTAAAAGATGACAGGTGTATGGATTGGTTTGAATATAGAAATGCAAACATGGAAAAGAAATGAAAAGGAAAAGGAAAAGTAAAGAAAGAAAAAAGTGAAAAGAAAATGGGGATGGTGGCAGTGTGGGCCACGTTTTTTATTTGTTATTGATTTATTTTTTTAATTTAATTTCCACCGAAAGATATGGGAAAAGTAGGAGTATAAATTTGGCCCGGGCTGGTTCATGTCAGCCCTCGCGGGCTCCTGTCAAAAATCCCCAGCCCGGTCCGGTCCACTAGCCAGAAAATTAGGCTTAGGCCTAAGGGTATTTGGGCATCGAACCGGGCCGGTAGGCCTGGGCTTGGACTTGGGGAGGGCTTGAACATTTTTTTTCTTTCTATTTTTTTCACCAAAATTTTTATTTTTTTCATAAAAAATGATACTAGGCCTCAGGCCGAGCATTAAGTGGGTCATGAGCGGACCAATATGCCAGGCCGGGCTGGGCTTCAAAATGATGGCCCAAGCCCAGGCCCAGGGTCCCATGCTAGGCTCGGGCCCAAGCCTAATCAGGCCGGGCCAACTTGGGCCACGGGCAGGCTTCGGGTCGCCCACGGGCCATAGGCCATTTTTACACTTCTAGGAAAAAGGTAGGGAAAATCTGATAAATTTATTTTCAAATAGGAATGAATAACAATGAGATAGATTTTAAATAAATAATAAAAAAAAGGTATAAATACATACAAAGAAATAAATCAAATTAGATTACCATCTAAAAATTTCACCACTAAACTATTATAATAAATCACCGATACCACTCACTAAAGTATTAATAGATCAAAAATATGGAATTTCACACCCAGCCCTAATTGTAGGGACATTTCATATTTTAAACAAATTTCAGGGGTGTATTTGTAATTTATCCAAAATCAAAATATTTATGTCATAAATGACCAAGAATCTTTGCATTATTACACCAAAAAAAAAAAAATTCTTCAATCAAATTAGTACCACTAATAATATTGGTAAATATTACCAAAGAAAATGGTAAAATGGGAAAGTCAAATTATAGATTACCATTAGTAAATTATACAAAATAAAATAGCACAATATGGAAGAAAACCTCACAGGTGTATTTGTAATTTATCCAAAATCAAAATATTTATGTTTCATAACTAACCAAGAATCCTTAAATAATTACGAAAAAACTTTCATCCAAATTAATACTACCAATATTGGAAAATAATACAAAGTAAAAGGCAAAATAGGAAAACTACAATGCAAGCCTCTATAGTAAATAATTCCAAACCCAAGGACAAAATTAGGAAAAAAAAATATGAGCCTTAAGCAATTAAGCACTTCTTATATATATATATATATATAGATATATACTAGACTTCATCTGTGAGCTCAAGTGTTGATCTAGTGATATGCTTTTATAGTGCAGTAGGGCTTGGAATCCCTAATTTGGAAATTTAGCTTAAACCACTTCATCAGACGCTTATTTAGTGAAAATGACAACCTAATTTATTTTGCTTCATAAGTTTTCTAAGGAGTATGTGCATAATTGAGTAAGGACAAAGTAACTATTTTTTTTTTCTTGGACAATATTCTCAGAGTAACATGTTACTGTGAAACTATGAAACAAAATAACATGTTACTATCAAACAAAATGACACAGTTTACATCAATTTCGACGCTAATAATAATAATAATTTTTTTTTAAAGAATTTCAAAGTCAATATGAATTTTATTTTATAAATCATGATGAGAGAATTCTAAAAATACTAATTTTATTTAAATCCGATCTCTATATCAAAAATTATATTATTTTAAAGTTTAATATTTTGATAATAGTGGTATGTGTTGGATTTTTTAAGAAAATTTTTTTGTACTTATCCTTACTACGGGATTGTTTGGGATGAACTATATAAGTACACTTTTTGACTTTTTGGATAAAAAAGTAGAGGAAAAAAAATGATTATTTGGGATAATTTTTTGACTTTTTACGAAAAAATGTGTATTAAAATATTATATATATATTTTTTTTTTGATCGGCAAAAAAATCTTTATTGATGAAAACATACAAGGTGTGGTAAGATACATCAATAAAGAGGAGCTTGGAGCTAAGACGAAGCTCCAAGCGCCAGTTAGTGAGGAACCAACAAAAGAAAAGCATGAAATGCTGCCACAACAACCAGCAAAGAAAAAGAAAACAAAAAAAAAACCAGGAAGAAGAAGCTGAGGCAACTGCAAAAACATTGACAGCCCAATCAACCAACATACAGCCCAATCAACCACCTAATACACTGACATTCAACCCATACAGCCAGCAAACAAGCATAACAGAACACAGCATCCAGCAAACAAGCATAGCAGCACCAGAAGGAGCTACCTAGCAGCAGACCAACTCAGTTGCAGACCAGCAAAACAAAAGAGCATACACTACCAACCAGCATACACTTCCAGCAGAGCAGCACCAGAAGGAGCTACCTAGCAGCAGACCAACTCAGATGCAGACCAGCAAAAGAGCTACACTTGTAACAAAAGAGCATACACTACCAAGCTCAAAAGCCACTGATGGCAAACAGCATACACTTCCAGCAAAAGAGCTACCTAGCAACAAAACAGCATACACAATGGCAATCCAATGCTCCAAGCTACTCTTCCACAGATGGCAATCCAATGATACGTAGCAGCAAAAGACCAGAAAACAGACTATAGACTACTGTCATTGCCCTCATCTCCTTCATCCACCAGCTGAATCAATTACGAGCACAAAACACTAGTAATATAACAAACTCCTCTGCCTACTAGCTGAACACAATGAGCACATCCTGCTGCTGAACCAACCAGCTGAACCCTTCCATTGCCAGCTCAAAACAGAGAACATCAATACAAACCAGCCCAGAGAAAGTAACAAAATTACCGTATTACTCCTATGCCCTATGCGTAGTGTCAAGTTATGAGAGTTGGTACTTTGCTAACTCAGTTATTTGATTGCTATCCAAAATTGAGGGTGCCAATTAGGACTACAAATAAATCGAACTGTTCACGAACAAGCTTGGTTCAGCTCGTTAAGGACTCAGCTCAACTTGGCTCATTTAGTCGACCTTGAATATTAGGCTAGTTTAGTAAACGAGCCAAGCTCAAGTTCGAATAAGTTCAACTCATCAAGTTCGGCTCCTTTATCTTTACTTAAATTATAGGGGAATTGACCCATAAATCCTAAAAGGTGGGATTGTAATCTAATCAGTCCCATATTTAATTTTGTACACCCAAAGGTCCCATTATTTGGGGGTGGACAGTTTTGCCCATGAACTTATCGTTTTGGGTTTGGTGATATTATATTTGAATGATGTAGGTGAATGTAACGTTTGGGAAAAGCACATTTATGATGTGGGTGTATGTAACGTTTGGGAAAAGCATACTATAGTTTTTTAATGATATGGGTGTATGTAACGTTTGCTTTTTTATAATGTGGGTGTATGTAACGTTTGGGAAAAGAAAAACACATTTATGATGTGGGTGTATGTAACGTTTGGGAAAAGCTTACTATAGTTTTTTAATGATGTGGGTGTATGTAACGTTTGTTTTTTTATGATGTGGGTATATGTAACGTTTGGGAAAAGCTTACTATAGCTTTTTTATGATGTGGGTGTATGTAACGTTCAACGTTTGGGAAAAGCTTACTATAGCTTTTTAATGATGTGGGTGTATGTAACGTTTGCTTTTTTATGATGTGGGTGTATGTAACGTTTGGGAAAAGCTTACTATAGCTTTTTTATGATGTGGGTGTATGTAACGTTTGGGAAAAGCTTACTATAGCTTTTTTTGGATTTAGTAGTGTATGCAAGGGTGTCCACGTTATTTATGACCCACACGTTTCAACCACAAAAAAAAGGATACATTAGTCAGAAAAACCATTCCATAATTACATAATGGGATCCTTCGGATCACATTACCAAAAAAATAGGACTTGGACGTCTATTAATTTTAAAATGGGACTTGGTAGACTACAACTCTCCAAAATGGGAGTTTCCAATAATTTCCCCTAAATTATATAATAAATATATTATTTATATATTAAATAATATAAATAATTTTTTATTCAAATAATATAAATAACATTAAAAAAATCTTATCAAGCCGAGCCAAGCCGAGCCGAATTGAATTCGAGTTTCATTAATATTAACGAGCTAAGCCGAGCCGAGCCGAGCTTGAGCCCGAGCCCAAGCCCAGTTAGTTATCGAGCAGGCACAAGTTCAATAAACAAGCTGGATAAGCAAACGAGCCGAGTTCGACCTCGGTTCGTTTGCAGCCTTATTGCCAATCTAGTTGGAATGCTCTATACTTTAGATGGTTGTCATCATCATGTTGTTTTGACAGTGTTTTCAAGTATTATTAATAAAATTCCTTTTTGCTTTTGCCGATCAAAAAAAATGTTATGTATTTTTATGGTAAATGTTACATATTTTTTCTGGTAAAAATTATGACAATTTGTAGTTCAAAAATGAAATCACGTATTTTCTGGTAGTGTTATTTTCTAGACCCAATGATATGTAAGTGATATGATTGGTTGCTGGTTGAGAAGATACAAAAGAAAGTGTTATCTTAAATGTCCTAATTGATATGTAAGTGATATGATTGATTGATAATTGAAAAGATACAAGAGAGAGTGTTATCTTAAATGTCCTAATTAATTGTCACATTATTAAATTTGAAAATTAGGTCTAATTTTTTGACTTATATATCAATACCCTAATATATACTTCCAATTATTAGTACTGAAGCAATGGTTCTCTCTCTCTCTTCAATTAGTCATTTTAAAGTAGGAAGTAGATCTATTCCCTTAGTCTTTCTTTGTAAAGTGGTACCGTATAACAATAATGATATATCCCTCTAAAACTAAAACTTTAATGAGTTTAAATTATACACGGACGTGCCGTAAACTAAATGTTTACGGCCCTCCAGTACCCAATTGACACGTAAGTAAATCAAAGTAAAAACGAGAAAACACGAAGTCCAACAAAACCCGGACTAGTTTCATTAACTCTGCGGTTATATAACCATAGTTTATCCTTGGTTATGGTTAAAAATTAAATAAATAAAACATCAAAAAAAAAAAAAAATTTATTTTGAAATTTTGTTTATATTTCATTTAATTTCATTATTTAATTATTATTTTTTTAAAAAAATAAATTTATTTAATTGTGTAAAAAATAAAATAAAATAAATTTTTATTTAATCTAGTTAAAAATAATTAAAATATTAAAGATAGGTTTAATATTGTTATTATTTAGGGGTGGTTTGGGATGATCTAAATAAGTGTACTTTTTGATTTTTTATGAAATATAAGTTGTTGGGCCAAGTTTGGCAAGTTGCCAAAAAATCAAAAAAGTAACTTTTTGGCTTTTTGATTTTTTGGCAACTTGCCAAACTTAACCTTAATCTATCACATCACTTCAAACCCAACCCCCAACAACCCATATTTCATTAAAAATCAAAAAGTACACTTATTTAGATTATCCCTTTTTAACTTTTTAAGTAACTTTTTGGCTTTTTGATTTTTTGGCAACTTGCCAAACTTGACCTTAATCTATCACATCACTTCAAACCCAACTCCCAACAACCCATATTTCATAAAAAAAATTAAAAAGTACACTTATTTAGATCATCCCAAACCACCCCTAAATAATAACAATATTAAACATATCTTTACTATTTTAATTATTTTTAACTAGATTAAATAAAAATTTATTTTATTTTATTTTTTACACAATTAAATAAATTTATTTTTTTAAAAAATAATAATTAAATAAAATATAAATAAAATAATTTTTTATTTAATTTTTTTTGATGTTTTATTTATTTAATTTTTAACCATAACCAAGGATAAACTATGATTATATAACCGCAGAGTTAATGAAACTAGTCCGGGTTTTGTTGGACTTTCGTGTTTTCTCGTTTTTACTTTGATTTACTTACGTGTCAATTGGGTACTGGAGGGCCGTAAACATTTAGTTTACGGCACGTCCGTGTATAATTTAAACTCAACTTTAATTGAGCTCTAGTGAGGTGGAAAAAAGAAAAAAAAAAAAAAAAAAAACACCCACAAAGTTAAAATATCACATTAAAACTATTAAAACTCACAAATTAAAGCTCTAGTCGAAGAATGAAGCAATAGTTCTCTCTCTCTCCAATTAGTCATTTTGAAGTAGCAAGGACACCTCCTTCCTTAGTCTTCATCAAACACGTATGATTTCCATCAAAATCTTAATCATTGTGCTCCAAATTCATGAATGTGAAAGCATGGCTTTTGAGAATGGTCTTCATTAGGACAGGCTCATCTCCTTTTGAGAAAGGGAGACCAATTGAAGAGTCTTAAGCCTCATCTCCTTTTCTACCACCTGACCCCACCATTTTCTCTGTATAACCTTCCATGTCAAGTCTTCGGTTACAAGTAACAAAGTCCTCAACCTATTCATTCCTTTGATATTTCACAGTGCCAAGCTTGAGGATAGAGATTTGAGTTTGCTAAGCAGTTACAAAAAGAATCAAGACGAACAACATCTTGTGCAGTTTCTTATTGCTTTGAGAGATGAATTTGAGCCGATTAGAAAGTCTATACTGTGTCGATTATTTCTACCGAGTGTTGAGAAAGCTGTTAGGGAGTTGGAAGAAGAGGAGATGAGGCTTAAGCCTTCAATTGTCTCTGAATTTTCCAATCTCTCAATCAAAACAGAAGACAGTTTTCAGATAGGAAAAGTCAAGTATGATTATAGTGGTGGATTTGATCAGTCACACAAATTCAACAATCCATTTTCGTCTTGGGATAGGTCTGCTATGTCTTCTTCTTCTTCAGTGACAGAAACTGAGTGGCCTTCTTTCCTGGGAGGTTTGACCAAAGTTGCCATGGCTTCATTTGCTGCAGTACAGGTTTCTCGGACACTGTATAATTACTATACTGAACCTGGTTCGCTCCCTTTCATCATCAATTTTCTCATTCATCTCGGTTCCTTATGATTTTTAGTGTATTTTATGGCATGATCTGATTTGAATTTATTTATTTATTTATTTTTGTCAAATTACATTTCACTCCCTCAAATTTGGATTACAGGTACCTTCATAATTTTGAAATAACTATATTGATTGCTTTTTTATAACTGATTAATCATGTGAATAAAAAAAATGTCATTTTTTTTTACTAAAATATATATTTATTTGTATTTATTTCAATGTTTATTCATCATGTCCATTAGTTTAAAAGGGAGGTTTGTATTGTTGATGTGATTGTTCTTGTATTATTACTCTTGTGTGCCTGGATACACCTTCACTATTACATGATAGGATTGTTCACCAGTTTTCGGTTACAACATGTTTGGTTTATATTTGGAAAATAATTTTTCAAAAAGAATTTATAAAATTTAAATATTTGTTTAGTTGTATGTTTTGAAAATAGTTTTGGAATTTAAAGTTTGTGATGATTTAATTTTTTATTGTAGTTGAATAGATAGATGTGAGAAAAAAAGTTATTGGTTGATGTGTAGGATGTAAAAGGATAGAATAGAGAGAAAAAAAAAATGATTGATTGATATATAGTAAAGAGAAAAATGATTTTGATTTTTGTTTTTTTAAATTTTTTTAACCAAACAAAGTTTTGAATTTTTTTTTCAAAAATTGTCTCTCAAGAGACAAGCCAAACAAGAACTAGGATAGTACTAGGCTAATTTAGTGGATTTACCTAAACCTTTTGAGGCTTTCTATTTTTTTATTTATTTTTGTTTGATCGGCAAAGAAAATCTTTATTGATGAAAGCATGCACAAGACAATACAAAACATCAATAAAGAGGAGCTTGGAGCTAACATAAGCTCCAAGCTCCAGTTGCTGAGAAGCCAACAAACAACAAGAAAACAGAATTAAAGAGCATCCTCAGGTACACTACCACTGCAGACCAAGCTACATCACCCAACTGCAATGCTGAGCAGAACAAAAACTACCAGACCGAAACAGAACCTCCATAGCAGACCAAACTTCACCCAGACTGAGATGCTGAGCAAAAGACAGACTAGCAGAACAGCTCAACAGATCAGAACAGATACTAACAGACCGGATCAGTCTGCAGACTCACACACCTAACCAGAAGGAAGTCTCCCACATTGGGCAACCACAGATAGGACCAGCTTCAACCACAGATAGGAAGTCTCCCACACTGCTCAACAGATCAGATTCCACCAAAATCAGCATAGAGGCAACAGAGCATCTCCCAACTACACCAACAGAACAGAACAGCATACACAAGAACAGAACAGCACACATCACCAGAGTTCAGCACACATCACCTTTTGAGGCTTTCTATAACATTACAGTTATCTCAAACCAGCCTTGGTTTGTTGTACGACTTTTATCTAATGGTTCAGGAACACATAATAACAAGTGCATGTGCCTAACAATTATTGTTAGAACTCACATGTATCTGGAACGGAGAAGATACATATAGATTCTTTTTGCTTCCAATAGCTAACGTTAAAATAATTGTCTGTGAAGAGTTTCTTAGGCTGATATGAGCTGAAAGTACATATTTCAAATAGAATTTCAATTGCCAAGAGTTGCTGTTTGTGTTGATACGGGTTGCAAATGGATAGAACAAAATAGACTTTTCAACAGACCAGGTGATTACATAGAAGTTGGTTCAGAATGAGTTCTTATTATATTAGATACTCATTATGTCTAATATTTGTTGGCTTACTTTTCCTATGAAAGAAAATATCATAAATGCGACCGTACCAGCAAGGATTGAAAAATCCTTACAGATTAAATTCAAGCCAATTATCAAGCGATTGCGTTGACGGTTCTTTTGCCTCAATGAAGAGGACTTCATAATTGTCAAGTATTAAAGAAAAGGAAAATTAAAAGAAGAATGAGAGAGATGGAGAAAGATGATTGAATGAACAATCAAAGTAACAATTACTTACCTTTACTCCTATGCTTTGAAAAGGAAGTGCATAAAATGCTTCAAAAAGGAAATGCTGAAAATAATTACTTCGAAAAAAAAGTGTGTAAAATAAAATGCAGAAAATATAAATGACAAGAAAAATATAAATCAATTGTCTTTAATTTGAGTTCTGGCTCCTTTACGATCTAGCCACGAATGGCTATTTATAAGCAAACATTTGTAAGAAAAAATTACCTAAAACTACCCACTATTCCACCTCCTCCATTTTATACTCCATGTTTTCCATTTTGTTCTCCATCATCTTTTCATATTTCATAACTTCTCATAACCTCTAAATGAGTAAAAAGATGCCACATGTCCTGCAATTATATAAATAATAAATAATAAAATTATTTATTTATGATGATAACAATATTAGAACATTTGAAGCTTTATGGCAGGATTTTGTACTTATAGTTATTTCTTTTTCCTCTTTTGTGCATCTGTGGTTATCGAATCCTAGGATTTACAAGTTGCATGTAATTGTAGATTAATTAATATGAGGCAAAGGAAACCATTTTTTTTTTTTTTTTTGACAGTTGTAGTTGAATCTTTCTCAGGAACTGGAACTGCTTCAAGAACATTGAAGATTTTGAGTTATAATGTTTGTTTCCAAGAAGACTTGAAAATTCATGAGAGGATGGAAGCTGTGGGTGACCTTATTCAGCTGCATTCCCCTGATCTGATATGCTTCCAGGTTTTCCTCATTTCCATTTTTCGTACCATGTAACATAAATTCCAAAGCTTTTATGACTTTCATTGTTTTTAAGTTCATTTTCTCTGCAGGAGGTTAATTTCAAAATCTATGACATTAATCAACAATCCAGCTGGTGGAAAGTGTACCGTTCCTCAGTTTCAAATGAGATGGCACGTACAAGACCATCCTTCTGCATGCAGGTGAGATTCTTATGATTTTTCCATATCAGCGTTCGTTTTTTATTTCTGGTTTTCGTTAAAGAGGGATGTCTATGGTCAACTGCATTGATGTTGTTGCCTTGTACGCATTTGTCCAAAACAAACCATTTCATACAAACTGGGCACACGTGATGGGTTATGATTTGACAGTATAATATGTTCTTACGTATCAAAGGCATCTTAGAATGTGTTTGTTGAACATGCTTGCATTGTTTAAGACACTGAAATTTACTTCCAATTTAACTGTATTTGTTATCTAGCTGATCAATTATAAAAATATTAAAATAGATGTCCAAAATTTTCAGAATCTTCCTCTATTTGAATGTCATAAAAATCTTCATATTCTGACCAGTAACTTGTGATTCAACAAATTTGCAAGACTGATCATCTCTCTCTCTCTCTCTCTCTCTCGGTTATACATCATTTGCCTCGTTTTATATATTTATTTATTAAAATCTCTGGATGAGTTTTTGTAGTTAATTGTGATGTAAGATCTGATGTCGTTACACCACATAACTTGCAGTTAAGTAAACTACCAGTAAATTCATACAGCCGTAAACCATTCAGTAATTCCAAAATGGAAAGAGAACTTTGTGTCGCTGAGGTTGAAGTTCAGGCAGACATGCCATTGGTTGTTGCCACTAGCCATCTTAGAAGTCCTGGTCCTGGCCCTCTTGGTTGGGGTCAGACGTTCAGCAGGGAACGTGTTGATCAGGCAAAGGAAGCACTAACCTTTCTTAAAAAAAATGTAAACGTGATTTTTTGTGGTGAAATGAATTGGGATGACGATTTGGATGGTCAATTTCCTTTGCTCGGTGGGTGGGTTGATGCCTGGGTGCAGTTAAAGCCAGGAGAAAATGGATGGACATATGATACCAAATCCAACAAGATGCTTTATGGTGATTGGCCTGTGCAAAAGCGACTTGATCGATTTGTATGCAATTTGCGTGATTTCAAGCTAAGAGGAATAGACATGATTGGCATGGAGGCAATATCAGGTCTATCATATTGGAAGAAAGGGAAAAACAAGGTGGACAAAGTGCCTGTGTTTCCTAGTGATCATTATGGGTTGTTATTAACAATCAGTGCCAAGTAATGCTAGTTAAGTGATGATATCTAAGCAGGCAAGCAGAGTGTTGATTGTGCTTTTGTTCTCTTCAATGGTATCATGCTTGATATGTACTTGTTTTATAGATAATAGATGGAGTGATGTACAAATGGTTTACAACCCTTTGTGGAGAATTGTTTTCCATATTTTGTAAGAAACTACTACTATGGAATGCTGGATTGTTTTTTAGTTTTTGGTCTGTCATCCCTAGCATCAAACTGAATCTATTATCTAGATTTTGCTCATATACTTTCAAAGAATTTCTTATTTTGGGTTGCCTCAAAATGTCAGCTACTTGATTAGATAGAAGGAAACTGAATTTCAGAACACTTGACGATCACATGCAGCGGTGCAGATTAGTTTTGAGAACACATTTAGATCACAAAAAATATTGAACAGTTCATTGGACTGAATTTTGATCATCTCATCAAGCTAGCCTTTTGGATTTAGAGGCGAAAACTGATGATATCTTGGTGCTAACCTGCAATCGTTTGTAATTTATTGTTTGTACATGTCGCATGCTTAAGACAAATTGCAGTTAAAATCTTGAAATGTGAGAGAAACAGCAAGGCACGTTGGACCAGTGTGGATGATTGGATTTTGCAACTCATGGCTGGAAAGACAATCGGGAACCCCAGAACTGTACCTGAAGTTATCCATCCATGGACTCAACTGTCTTCGCTGTCCACTGTGTATTTTGACACTTTCATTGTCCTGCACTAATCCAATCCACATACGAGGCAGGCAAGTTCCTTGTTAGTTTGTGGAACTTGTTGGAAATTAAACCGACCCCGATGTGTCTCTTTCACCACCGTTTTCACATCGAAATTGTCTTGCCCAACGTTGAATCCACAATACCGATGTCAAATCCACGACGACGAGTGTGAAAACCCGAATATACAAATCAAATAAATAATTAAGTAATAATAATTTTACAATCTCAAATATTTTTATAGTGAATCCTAAAGTACAAATTAAATATTGTTGGAAGGTCTTTTAATTAATTTTAAACCTAAAATAAATTTATGGTGAAAATTTCTAATTTAGAGGCAAGATTTACTAGGGGGTTAAGGGAGTCAGATTATTGGAAGTGTGTGGGTAATCCTAAACTCTCATAATATTGAATTAGTAACCGTGAATTCTAGAGAGGAGAGGAGATAGGCATAGCTTTTGGATGAAAATTGAAGAACTAGTTTGGTGCTTGAATAACTCCATCTCCAAGGTAGAAATCAATATTTTGTAAATATAGTTATTATGTATAAATGTTTATGTGCGTTCTTTGGAAGAAGAAGGAATGAAAGGTACTGATTAGGTGGCTTGAATATCTATCAGATTAATAGTTGGACCTTGTGAGTGAAACATGGAATACGTAGGCCTACTTGGCCCCCACTGTTTGTGAATATCATGTTTTTTTTTTTTTTTTCTTTTTATGTAGTTTGAGGAATTAAACAGGTACATAAAGTTAAGGGTGCAATTTATGAGTATGAAATTCTTCACATAGCTATAAACTTTAAAAATCAAGAAAATATAGTAAGCGAATGAATTTTGAACTAAAATTTTTACAGTAGGTTAATTACATATTGAATTGCATATCAGAATTTTCTCATAATTTTTTGGAGTCAAAATCTATATTGACTGATGCGTTCAAATCTGTCCAGAAAACTGATGTAAAACAGTAACTTCAGAAGTGTCATTCTCTTTGGGTATAAATCTAAAAATTATCAAATCAGCGTCATTAGAACCGGTTGTGAGTCTAGTTTCTTACATTTTTGGCCTTGTGTTGATTGCTCGTGTATACAAAGAGAAACATTAATTTCTTTAAAGTGCTGCAGAAAGGGACCTATTTGGATATAATTAATTGTAAATAATTATTTTGATAAACAAATCAAGTAAAACCAATTGGATTTGAAACTTAGGATATATTAGTTCAGATCTGGAAGGTTTTGGAATTTTTCAAACAACATAGAGTGGGTTTTGTAATTTTCAAAGTTAGCGAATAGATTGGGAAAACTTGTTTAAAATTCTACTTTATTTTAAAGTTACTTTTAATTAAGTTTCGATGTGAACCCATGTCTTGGGTGATTTTAGACCTTGAAGAACAAGAGTTTAAGTTATATTTAAGAGTAACAGTGAGTTGGGTTGAGCCGTGTTAGTGCGTTTTAGTTTGGGGTACTTAGTTTCTTATTCTTTAGTATTTTTAAATTAGTAGTAACGTAGTTTTCATACTTGGTTCAAGGCAGTAGTTGGACTTTTATACTCTATTCGAGGATTACATTATTCTATTTTCAGGTGAGTAGTTGCATGCTACATGTTTTTTTATAAATGTTTCCCTACCCTGAACTGTTGGAAAATTAAATTGTTGTTTCAGGACTAAACTGTTTTGATAAATTATTATATTATTAATGGAATTAATTATTTCTAAAACATGTGTAAACTTGGCATACTGTAAACTATTTGTTACGGTCTAATGTTTATAATGGTGAACTACCATGTTTTGCGAAATTGTATTGTATTGATTATCGGGACCATCTATATATTTAGTCCCGGGAAATTATTCCACTGTGTGTGGTGACTCTGGCCACTAGAGAAAAGATCCGAGTTGGGCCGTGATGACTGTAGTGCCCAACGATTGTAAGGAAAAGACCTAGGTTGGGCTAGGTGACCTTCAATCGGATCGTCTTAGAGAAAAGGCCTGGGTTGCCACCCCGAGGATGACTCTTGGTTCGATATTGGATCCAACGAGCTTATTGCCTTGAGAACTTCATGGCATGTTACTTGTTATTCTTGGTACCCAGAAAATTATTGGTGTTCATGTTGTAATCTATTTTAAGTGGAAAATGTCATTTATCATGTTCTTGAGAGACATAAGTATTTTAACTGTTGAACTGTGGAACCTTCTTTTTAAAGCAGATTATCTTTATCAAAATCATATGTCAATCTAGTTTCTGTGATATATATCTTATTTTGGAATTAAACTCTGTTTTCAAAACTGTATTTACCATCTTGATTGTTACTCACTGAGCTATCAGTTGACTTAGTTGTTTATCATTTCCAGGTGTTAGAAGGACTTGGAGTAGACTCATGGCGTAGTTGGGACTCAATTGCATGGACCTCTACGACATACATTTTTTTTGTTTTAGATTGTTATGTCAAGTTTGTGCATACTTCTTTTTATTTTTATTGAGGTTCATTTAGGATCATTTTAATATGGGGGCTGTGTATATCCCATAAGTTTGGATGATATTGATTACAGTTGGTTATGTTGTTTATACTTGTGGCATGTCACTGGATTGAGTTTTGGTTATCTATTACTGGACTATTGTGTAGTTGTTCAATGTGATTATGGATTCGTATTTAGGCTTATGTGTGCCTTGGGCAAAGGCCCTCTGAGCCACAACCAGTTATACTTGAGTTTAAGGTGTGACAATTGTGGTATCAGAGCCAGGTTATCGAGTTGCATATCTTGTATTTCATCAATTAGACAAGGTTTGAGTCCCTAGAGTCCTTAGTAGTATGTGGTTAAGTTAGTTTTGTTTAAGCTTGTGTTGAGCTTTTCTTGATTTCATTTTGAAGGTTAAGAGATGGCACCTATGAGAAGAAGTGTGAATGCTCTTGGAACTGATCAGTCAGCCGCTAATCGTAGAGTTCCCCCTGCTCCCATTCCTCTTTCAGTAGCGCCAACTACTGCACCATCTATCGCTCTAGTGGTCCCTGAAGCACCAGGGGTTGTTCTTGCTACACCAGCAACATAGGTTTTACAGTCATTATTGGGACTACTGAACAATCATGTAGCCCCATAACCAGCAGTTCCACTAACTTTAAGTTTGGATAGAGGTTCTTTATTTAAGAGGTTTATGAAGGCAAAACCTTCTGAATTTCTTGGAAGAGTGGACCCTACGGAGGCAGAGGCATGTGTAATGACCCAGATTTTTTTTTTAAATAGCCAAAGAATAATTTAATTGAGCAAATTTTCGAATTTGACTGCTGTGTAAATTCTGTACGAAAACATCTCGGTTTTGTATTTTTTAAAAATAGTTTCCGATCTAAAAAAATTATGAAATTTTTATATATTGTTCCCATATGAGGCTAGCACATTGGAAAAAAATTTCAGAATTAAATGATGAGTATTTATTTTATGAAAATTCACAGACTGATTGATATTCAGTTTAATTTATAGCAGAATTTGAAATTGAGTTTTGGGTGTTCAGATCAGAATTTGAGATAAATTTGTTGGGTCTATTTTGGTATATAATTAGACCATGTTTGACTTATGGGTGAAGCCCATGATTTAGATTTAATTTAATTTGAGTTTGTTTAGTAACTCATGTTTAACTGTTTGGTTCTTTTTAATTATATGATTGGTAGTAATCACTTTGGGAGTTATTATTATTTATTATATAGGGATTATAATAAATATTGGACAATTGATTTTATGGTGTGTACCATATGGTAAAAAAGTTAGATATTTTATAAATAGAAAATAATAAAAACAAAAGACGGTATGGTCAGGATATGTTTTTGGAAGAAATTAAAGAATTTTTGGGAGATAAAGAAAATATGATGATGCTAAGAATATTTGTGGTGGAATGTTGATGATTATGTTTTGGTAGGTGGATGAGAAATGATTTTCAAAAGAAAGACATAGAGAATGTTTTTGTAGAGAGAAAATGAGTTGGTTTGATTAATTATGTGGAGATAAGATATTTGGGAGCAAGGTGGGTAGAGAATATTTGTTTTTAGAGGGAAAAAGCAATGAGATGAGAGCTTTAGCTGGGCAAAAACACAAAAACACACGCACATGGGATGGGCCCTCTCTCTCTCTCTTCACAATGATGAGCGGATGGTGACACAAGGGATTTTTTTTTATTATTGTTTTGATCAATGTTTTAAAAATCGGACCGGTGAGTGAACCGGAAAAGGGATCGGGTGGACGGGTCACCGATTCAACCGTCGGGTTGAACCGGAATCGAACCGTGACGTAATAAATATATTAAAATTATATTTAAATAAAAATATAAGTAATAAAATTATAAATTAAAAATATTAAAAATATTAAATTATCTTAAATATTTGTCCTAATATTTTTTTTACTGAAAAATATAATAATATATTTTAAAATATTATTAATTTCAATTTTGGAAGATGAAATCAAATATTTAATATTCCCTCCATATGATTTTAATTCAAATAATTTGATTGAAAGGAGAGCAAAAATTTTGGAGGGATATCAAAATTTTAATATTCCCTCCAATATATTTGATTGAATCCCACATGGATTTCTTGAGTCTTTTTGAAAGAATTTTTTTCTTATAAATAGGTGAAGACTTTCACAATAATTTCATCAAGCTCTTAATGGGATTCCTCACAAGAGGAGACCCTTGAAAAAGAATTTCAAATTAAAATTTTCTTATATTCTTATATTTTATATATATATATATATATATATAAAATAAGAAAGAAAGAAAAGAAAGAAAGAAAATAAAAAAAGAAAAGAAAGCAAAACTAAAAAATAAAAATTTTGAGCCGGACAACCCGGTGAATCGGCTCCGGGTCGACCGGTTCGCCAGTTCAACCGCCGGTTTTTCCGGTTCTCGCTAAATATGCCGGTTTTCATCTTTGGCTAGTTCAGAGGGAATGTCGGACCGGAACCCCGACCGGTCGACAGTTCAACCGGTCGAACCGGCCGGGCCGGTCCGGTCCGGTTTTCAAAACCTTGGTTTTGATAGGATGGACACAGGAGCAAAAAAAAAAAAGAAAAAAAAAAAGAAAGCAAAGATATCTCACTCTCTCTCTCGTGGGTGAAGGGGAGGAGAGCTTCCTTTGAGCTGGGCACAAAAACATACATATACACTGGTTCTCTCTCTCTCTCCTTTGTTCTCCATTGTTATTCAAGTTTTAAGTTTAGAGTGGGAGTTTTTAGAGTGAGATTTTGCAAAAGTGTTGTAAATGAAAGTTGGAGAGCTCGTCGTGATCTTCGTAATGGTGGTCTCGGATACATGATCGGACGATGTTTGCATTTTCAGATTTGCTTTTCTTCATATTTGAGGTAAGGACTTTCTTCATATGTTAGGGTTATTTTGAGAAAATAAATCATTATAAGAGGTATTGCATATAGATATATTTTCAGATTTTTGTTTGGTAATTTTTGGAAGAAAATTATGTTAAAATGTTAAGAATGTTGGTATTTTGAGATTGATTTTGGGAAAATCATTTTGTGTTGTTAATTTTGTAAAAGAAGTTCGAAAATAGAATTTAACAGTTGTATGGATTGTGTCTACATCATATTATGATTAGATGATTTATTTTGAGAAATATAAAGTTGAATTTTTTTTTTTTATCTTTGATTTGGAATTTATTTTTGAGAAAAATAAATTAATGTTGAGGAATATGAAGTAAATGCTTAAGTAGGAATTATAGAGTTGTTTTGGGATTAAAAAAAAAAAAAAAACTCTAAAAGTATTATATTCATGATATTTTATAAAAAATGATATGTTGATGATTAAGTTGTGTTCATTTTTATGAAAATAAAAATGTGAAATGTGGACTTTCAAACTCATAACCTTGAAGATGTTACTATTGTGCATATTTCATAAATTTTGATGTAAATATCATGTTGGTTAAGTAATTTTAGAAAAAGTTGTGAAATTGTTATTGGTAGAAAATTTGGTAAAAATATTACCTTTTTAAATAACTTGGTATGAAAAATGGTTAAGTTGAAATATAGTTATGTTTGAGGGATGAGGCATGTGAAGTTAGGTTTGGTATTATTAATTTGAAAATTTTGAAATATAATAAACTTACTAATTTAGTAGATTAAATTAGTTTTGGTTAAAGGTTATGTCCATTATGGTTAAAAGTGTGTTATTAAGATTATACCATAACTTTTGACATAGTAGGATGTAAATGGTAATATTTAATAAGTACGGATTTTTCTACACTCTAATATTGTTTTTAGCTTAGTTATTTACTATTGTGTATAGATGATGAGATTTGATTGTGGTTTGGACAAATTTAGGAATTGGGTGTGAAATGTAAAGAGGAATTTTGATGAATATGAGATAAATGAGTATGAGACTTGAATATATGAACATGTTGTGCCAAAATAGTTGATTTTGGTGAATTGGGTTGATATTTGGAAAGAGGGAGATTTTGCCCTAATTTTGATTAATTCATTATTTTGCACAAATAATTGGAATTAACATTGAAATGTGAAATTTGAAGGTCGTGGTTATAAATGGTGATGTTGGATATGTAATATCTCACCTATATAAATTTTGAATAAAATATTTATTTTGAGATTGAACATCTCTTTAGAAATAATTGTATTGGGCTATCGGTGAGTATAGCTATGATTATTGTAGAAATTGCATGAGGATTAGGCAATTTAATGCTAATCCATTGTTGGTGTCATTGTATATGACCATGTTATAAATACATTATATATGTATGTTTATAGGGAGGAGAAAGGAATGTACTCCATATATGACTATGTTATAAATACATTGTATATGTATGTTTATTGGGAGGAGAAAAGGGATGTACTCCATATGTGATTATGTTTATAAATACATTGCAAATGTATATTTGTTTGGGAGGAGAAAGAGGATGGACTCCATCTTAAAGCAAGTTGGCCAGAGTGTCCTAGGTGAAAGACCTGAAATTTCATATATAAATGGGTGCCGGTTCCTTCGGACGAAATATCCGTAAAATGACAGGATTGAAGTGTTTATGTGTGTTTTGCATAGTTGGAAAACCATTGAGTTGTAGTCTTATTTTAGTTGTTGAAAGATAAAGAATTTAACTCATGAATTAAGTAGCATATATGAACTGGAAATGAATTGAAGGAAATGGAATAAGATTGGTCTTAGTGGCATATGAATATGCAGGCCTTGGATTTAAGAGATTATGTAATAAAATCATATGGTTTTGACATGATATGATTTCACGTATATGTATAAGTATCTTTGTCCCCGCATATCTTTTAATGTTTTAATATGAGATTGTTCAGTGAGCTTTGCTCACCCCCTGCCTGTACATGTATACAGGGAATACTTTTCGGATTTGAAGATCAAACAATGGGTTTTACCATTTCATAAGTGTAATGTAGTGATGGATTGTACTACTTCATTTGTTGTTTGGTTGAGTGTTATCTTTTTATAAAAAGTAGTATCCTCTCTTTTATTGTAAGCCTCAGGGCATTTTTTTTATTTGTATGTAAATGTCATTGTTGTATAACGAGAGACAATATGTATATTTAATTATTCATCATTTCATCCAAGAATGAAATGTTATTTGTAAAGAGACTTAATTAATGAATATTGGTAAGGTTATCCAAGTAATAAAATTCGGGACGTGACAGCATGGGTACTAGAGATGGAGAAAATATTTGATGTTCTAGATATGAGCTTTCTGCGACCAGGTTTTTGGTCACTAAAAGTGTTATTTCTTGTAGTTATTTGAATTTGTAGTATTGTTGTTAATTAAAGTTGTCCAATAATAACACACATCAATAAAGGTAATACATGTTCTATAAAAAAATTAAGTTATTCAAGCTCGATTCGTGTTTGGCTCATTAAAAGTTTATTTACGATTTGTTCATTATGTAAATGAATCAAACTTAAACAAACTTTCAAACTTGATAGGTTTTCGAAGCAAACTTGAACATCGTATTACTCAGTTCGTTAACAGCCCTATTTCTACTTTTAGCTAAACAAAAATGTTATGGACCATGAAAATGTATCCCAAATTTTATTTCGAAAATAAATATATATTAATTGACTTTTTAAAGTAATTTTATTACATTTTAGTAGCTCGTGATGTGCAAAATACTATCCTATCCATATTGATTTGCTTATTAACTGTGGATTGATTTAATTCGCAATTTGAATCGTCTCACTCTGCACGCCCATTTATATATATATATATATATACACTAGTGAAAAAAGCCTGTACAAGGCACAGGCTAGTATGACATTTGACTCCAATGTTTGATTGAGTTTACTAAATGAAATGGAATAATATGACATTTTTTTGAAAATATTTATTTTATATTTAATTCATTCAAAAAATAATAAAAAATGCATTGTAAAAGAAATAATAATTATTCCATAAGAAAATTTAAAAAATAATCATTTCATTCCATTGCACTTCATTCCATTCTACTACCTGAACTTTTTCTCCAAAAGCAAGATTAGTTTCTTACAAAATTGAATAGAATCAATGATTAAATATATGATAGAAATTGTAATTTCTATTATAAAGTACAATTATGGAATAAATAGTTGAGATAAAATTTTAGTTCAAATGAGTGGATTTTTTTAATATTTTTTATTAGGATGGAATAATCGAATGATGGTATACACCAATGATCATATAGTATTACCGTTAAACTTTGATTTGGTTTCATTTGTGAAAAAATAGTTTTAGACCTGTGCAAGGCACGGACTATTCTTTTGATAAATTTATATTTCCAAAATGCAAATCTTATAACAAATTATTTTGTTTGGTCTGATTTTTTTTAAATTATTTTTAGACGAATTCATTTGTTTTAATAAATTTTTTCATATTTTATTCAAAAAAAATTTTAATAATTTTTTTTTTTTTGTTAATTCTGTTATATTAAAAATTCTAATAAGGAATAGTTGTGATTTTTAGTATTGTACGTAGGGGTGCTCGCTGATCGGTTTTTGACTGTTTGGTTTGCGGTTTGGACTCAACCGCATGTTTGCAGTTTAGGAAAAATTGAACCCGCAACCGCGCGCAGTACGGATTGTGGTTTGTGTGGATAGGGTTCGCGAATGTGTGGGCGGTTTGCGGATTGGGCTTTTTGTTTAAAAATTTATTTTTGGGCTTGTTTCTCCCCATTTTTTAAATATTCTTTTTTGGGCATTTCCCCCCATTTTTAAAATATTATTTTGAGTCATAAAATCACATATTTTTTATCATGAAATGATTATTTTTTTAAATGATTTATCCCAAATAAATTACAACATATCTATCCAATTTACTTCAAGAAGGAAACAGACCATAAGCACATGCTATGATCAGTCAATTGATTCACATTTACCCTGCAAAAAATATATAAACAAAACAAAACCCATAGTTGTTTTAATAAATGGAACAAACATCTTTTCTGAAAAATTAATTTTAGGGTTTGCTGAACTCACTTACTAGCGAAAAACAAGAAGCATAACCATGAATAAGCCCTTTTACTCATTTTATTACAAGTTATCAGTATTTGTTGGGTTTCCACACTTGCAATGCAAAACAAGTTGCAAAATATTTGTTTACTTGCAACTGAGTGAGAGAAGAGAAGCTTAGGATTAACTTACGAGAAAATCTAACGGCCTAGATTTAAAATATATTTTTAAAAAATGATATACAGATGCGGGTGGATGAGTGTGGGTAACAATCGCAAACCGCCCGCAACTTGCAAAACAGGAAAATCTTAACCCTCATCCGACCCTAATGATTATGTGAAACTGCCCAAATAGGTGCAAGCGGTTTGAGTTAGGCGATATTCGCACGTTGGATAATCATATATCCATTGTAATGCCCCCACTTTCCAGGCCGTTATTATACTAAATCAACCTCGAAAATATACAAATTTTGCCCCCAAAAATAATAATTACACAAATGTGTACAAAATATACAGTATTTTCCAAAAATAACCCTTATGGTTTGATAAAATGTACAACTCTCCTCTTTTGTAAAATGGCTAACTGTCATCCTAACACTCCAAACTAAATTCAAAATCTTGATCTCACACAATTTGGGCAAGAGAGATGTAGCAGAAAGGTCAGTTCAGAAAGAGTAATTTTGTGGAAGAAGAAGAATGAAGAGCCACCGATGTTGGAGCAAATGTGTCAATATAAATAAGAGAGGGCAAAGTGTGTTGCCTTGGATGCTAACAAAAATAAGAATAAATAAGTAAGTAAATTCAAGTAAAAGATGACAGGTGTATGGATTTGGTTTGAATATAGAAATGCAAACATGGAAAAGCAATGAAAAGGAAAAGGAAAAGTAAAGAAATAAAAAGGTGAAAAGAAAATGGGGATGGTGGCAATATGGGCCACGTTTTTTATTTGTTATTTTTTATTTTTTTAATTTAATTTCCACCTAAAGATATGGGAAAAGTAGGAGTATAAATTTGGCCCGGGCTGGTCCATGTCAGCCCTCGCGGGCTCCTGTCAAAAATCGGGCTAGCCCAGCCCGGTCCACAAGCCAAAAAATTAGGCTTAGGCCTAAGGGAATTCGGGCCTCGAACTGGGCCGGTAGGCCTGGGCTCGGACTTGGGGAGGGTTGAACATTCTTTTTTTCTATTTTTTTTACCAAAATTTTTATTTTTTCCACAAAAAATGATACTAGGCCTCAGGCCGAGCATTAAGTGGGTCATGAGCGAACCAATATGCCAGGCCGGGCTGGGCTTCAAAATGATGGCCCAAGCCCAGGCCCAGGGTCCCATGCTAGGCTCGAGCCCAAGCCTAATCAGCCGGGCCAACTCGGGCCACGGGCAGGCTTCGGGTCGCCCACGCGCCATAGGCCATTTTTACACTCCTTGGAAAAAGGTGGGAAAAATCTGATAAATTTATTTTCAAATAGGAATGAATAACAATGAGATAGATTTTAAGTAAATAATAATAAAAAAGGGATAAATACATACAAAGAAAATAAATCAAATTAGATTACCATCTAAAAATTTCACCACTAAACTATTATAATAAATCACTGATATCACTCACTAAAGTATTAATAGATCAAAAATACGGAATTTCACACCCAGCCCTAATTGTAGGGACATTTCATAGTTTAAACAAATTTCAGGGGTGTATTTGTAATTTATCCAAAATCAAAATATTTATGTCATAAATGACCAAGAATCTTTGCACTATTCAAAAAAAAAAAAAAAAAAATTCTTCAATGAAATTAGTACCACCAATAATATTGGTAAATATTACCAAAGAAAATGGTAAAATGGGAAAGTCAAATTATAGATTACCATTAGTAAATTATACAAAATAAAATAGCACAATATGGAAGAAAACCTCACAAGTGTATTTGTAATTTATCCAAAATCAAAATATTCATGTTTCATAACTAACCAAGAATCCTTAAATAATTACGAAAAAACTTTCATCCAAATTAATACTACCAATATTGGTAAATAATACAAAGTAAAAGGCAAAATACGAAAACTACAATGCAAGCCTCTATAGTAAATAATTCCAAACCCAAGGACAAAATTAGGAAAAAAAATATGAGCCTTAAGCAATTAAGCACTTCTTATATATATATATATATATAGATATATACTAGACTTCATCTGTGAGCTCAAGTGTTGATCTAGTGATATGCTTTTAATAGTGCAGTAGGGCTTGGAATCCCTAATTTGGAAATTTAGCTTAAACCCCTTCATTAGACCCTTATTTAGTGAAAATGACAACCTAATTTATTTTGCTTCATAAGTTTTCTAAGGAGTATGTGCATAATTGAGTAAGGACAAAGTAACTATTTTTTTTTTCTTGGACAATATTCTCAGAGTAACATGTTACTGTGAAACTATGAAACAAAATAACATGTTACTCTCAAACAGAATGACACAGTTTACATCAATTTCGATGCTAATAATAATAATTATTTTTTTTTTAAAGAATTTCAAAGTCAATATGAATTTTATTTTATAAATCATGATGAGAGAATTCCAAAAATACTAATTTTATTAAAATCTAACCTCTGGATCAAAAGTTATATTATTTTGAAGTTTAATATTTTGCTAGTAGTGATATGTGTTGGATTTTTTAAAGAAATTTTTTTGTACTTGTCCTTACTACGTGGTTGTTTGGGATGAACTATATAAGTGCACTTTTTGACTTTTTGGATAAAAAAGTAGAGAAAAAAAAAATGATTATTTAGGATAACTTTTTGACTTTTTACTAAAAAATATGTATTAAAATATTGTATACAGTAAGAAAATTACCGTATTACTCCTATGCCCTATGCGTAGTGACAGTGACTATTGACGAAACCAGTACGGATTGCTTTGAATTGTGTGGTGGGGGTAGACATGCTTCAAATTATATATATAGGATAGGCTTCCCTCTAGTCCTTCATCGGAGTAGTTGGGCCCATGGGGGCCCACCGCGGGTCACGTTTCGATAATTCAAACTGATCAATGTGTAGAACTCGTTGAGTATTATAAGCTTGTAAAAAATCATGTTGATCGGATATCGATAGCTATGTGATAAAATCAGTTTTGTATTAAAAAAAAATGGACGGTGAAAATAAATGGCTGACAAAAATCTGATATGATCACATAGCTATCGATATCCGATCAACGTGATTTTTTTTAAGCATATGGTACTCGATGAGTTCTGCACATTAAACGGTTCGGATTATCAAAACGGGATCTATGATAGGCCCCCAAGGGCCCAACAATACCCTCCAGTCCTTTTTTGGACTAGAAGGAAATCTCATCTATACTGCACTACACAGTTGAGAGTACTTGGCTTGTGTATAGTACAAGTTCATTGTTGTATTTGGCTTGTGAACTCTTTCTTTTTCTTTTTTTTGTATTTTTTTGTATTTTTTTGGTAAATAGTGATAACTTTTTGACTTTTTTAGTAATTTTTTGTCTTTTATAGACTATCCCAAACAAGCAATACATTAAAGTTTTATTATGAAGGGGCTTTGACCAAATCCCCATTCATAATTTTGTACCAAGAATTGAAGTGTGTGGTGGAGATTGAAGAGGAAATATCATTTTGCTTATCAAATTATCACTCAAAAATTAATTCAACCCTTATTCTTTAATAATATTAAATTTGCACATAAACTATTTGATTTTAGATTAATTTTACTTTCATCGTTAACTGTTGTTTATAATCAAACGGAAGTTAGTGACGCGGCACTAAAATTTCGTTTGAATTTTAACTCCAAAACTATCTCCAAAATATCAATTTGACCCCCAAACTCTATTTTATTCAAGAGTCTAATTGATATTTTCGGAATAGTTTGAGAGACAAAATAAAATTTTAAATGAAGTTTAAGTGTCACGTCAGTAAATTCTGTTTGATTATAAATGACAATTGACGGTGGGGATAAAATTGATGTAAAATTGAATAGTTTAGGTATAAAAATGATATCATTAAAAAGATATGAGTTGAATTGATTTTTGGGTGATCGTTTGGAGGACAAATATTTTCTTGAGATTGAATGGATGTTTTGTGGAGTCCATAGGTAGAATGAATTTAGACCATATATTGATATTTTTTTAGTAATTTCCTGGGCAAAATTTCTGACTTTATAATATTACTAGTAGAAAGAGACTACGTGAGTAGAAATTTAGCAAAGCTACAGACCTAGAAAAAATACTCATAATTGAATTGCGTGGATCAAATTTATTAGTGATATGGCCCAGAACATATCTAGTAGGTACGAAATACTATCATTGTGTTTGGTTTATGATTTGGAAAGAAAAAGAAAAACGAAGAAAAGAAATTTGTTTATATTTCATTCACATTTTTCTTACATTTGTCATTTTCATTTCTAATTTTTTACCCAAATCCATGATCTAAACACAACTTACGTGTCTATGTGTCCATCCAATAATAATTTATAGTTTGTCAATTATTTTCTTATTTTTAGGATTAGGTATTCATTTAGTTCCTAAAAATCGTACAAATACACCCCTTTAAAGGGGGTCTGCAGGAGGTAAAAATGATGCATTTTTATAATTGGAGTCAAAATATACGAATTCATAAATGAGGGAAATAAAATAATATTCGCTAATAGTTGAAAGAATCTTAATGTAAATAACCCAAATCACTATAATAGAATCTTTATATATATATATATTTATTTTTGATCGGCAAAGAAAATCTTTATTGATGAAACTAACAAGGTATGAAAGATTACATCAATAAAGAGGAGTTTGGGGCTAAAAAGCACTAAGCGCCAGTTGGTGAGAAACCAACAAAAGAGAGGAAGAAAAAAGACAACAACAGAAGCAAAACACCTAGAAATAAAAACACAACAGCAGCCAAGCTTTGCTTTCCAAAATTGAAACACAGCAGCAGCCTCACTTGACAAGCTTTGCTTTCCAAAAGCAGTAATTCTGAAGCAGAAGCCACAGTCATATACTCTCCTTGAGTAGGATTGAAATAACCATCTGAATATGAACATGTACACCAGCCAAACCATCCAACCATGGCACACAGCACACAGCCACTGCAGACCACAGAACAGCTACCAAAAGGAGAGCAAAGAGAAACTAACACTACCACTGCAAAACACCTAACCAGAAGGACATCACCCACACAAGGCAGCCACAGATAGGACCAGCAACAACACAGATAGGACACACTGCTGTACAGATCAGAACAGCACACACCACCTATACAACCATAACAGAACAGCAAAAACCAACAAGCAGAACAGCAAACACCACCTTCACCAACAGAGTCCACCAACTTCACCTTCAGCAAATACCAGAACCAGCACACAACTCCAGGGTCCACCACACCAAAACAACCCAGCATACCAATCAACACTATGTAAGTGTAGCAGACCCCCCCAAGCACTTCCTGATTTGCCTCAGATTAAAGACAATTTCCTGATTTGCCTTAGATTAAAGACAAAATCCTGAACTGTAAAATTAAAGTCACTGAAAACTGGTTTTAACCAAAAAGCAATCCTATATTTAACTATCACATAGATCCTCCAGAATTGGGGGAGTTGCTCTAAACACACACTCATTCCTGCACTTCCAAACAGACCACATTACAGCCAATGGAATCACCCTCCAAATCTTCTTTTCTTTCTTCTTTAACTTCCCCCCTGCCCACCACAGCAGTAGACTCTCCACAGATCCTGGAATAGCAGCTTGGACATCCTACCAATCCAGCATTTCAGCCCAAACCATCCACACAAAGGGGCACCAAATTAATACATGGTTCACAGATTCACTGCCACTGCCACAAAACACACAAGTTAATACTAGTATTAATAAAGTTGAGTATGGGAAACACTATGGTATACAACCCTTCAAAGTATGTGCACTAGATACGCTTGTTACTTATTTTTGTTGTAAATGTTTGGTGCAGAAGTTTAAGTCTAAAGGAAACCATGTCAAGTTATGGGAGTTGGTACTTTGCTAACTCAGTTATTTGATTGCTATCCAAAGTTGAGGGTGCCAATTAGGACTACAAATAAATCGAACTGTTCACGAACAGGCTTGGTTCAGCTCGTTAAAGACTCAGCTCAGCTTGGCTCATTTAGTCGAGCTCGAATATTAGGCTAGTTTAGTAAACGAGCCGAGTTCAAGTTCAAATAAGTTCAGCTCATCAAGTTCGGCTCGTTCACCTTTACTTAAATTATATATTAAATAATATAAATAATATTTTTTATTCAAATAATATAAATAACATTAAAAAAATCTTATCAAGCCGAGCCAAGCCAAGCCAAACCGAATCGAACTCGAGTTTCATTAATATCAACGAGCCGAGCCGAGCTTGAGCCCCAGCCCAGTTAGTTATCGTGCGAGCACAAGTTCAATAAACAAGCTCGATAAGCAAACGAGCCGAGTTCGACCTCGGTTCGTTTGCAGCCTTATTGCCAATCTAGTTGGAATGCTCTATACTTTAGATGGTTGTCATCATCATGTTGTTTTGACAGTGTTTTCAAGTATTATTAATAAAATTCCTTTTTGCTTTTGCCGATCAAAAAAAATGTTATGTATTTTTATGGTAAATGTTACATATTTTTTCTGGTAAAAATTATGACAATTTGTAGTTCAAAAATGAAATCACGTATTTTTTGGTAGTGTTATTTTCTAGACCCAATGATATGTAAGTGATATGATTGGTTGCTGGTTGAGAAGATACAAAAGAAAGTGTTATCTTAAATGTCCTAATTGATATGTAAGTGATATGATTGATTGATAATTGAAAAGATACAAGAGAGAGTGTTATCTTAAATGTCCTAATTAATTGTCACATTATTAAATTTGAAAATTAGGTCTAATTTTTTGACTTATATATCAATACCCTAATATATACTTCCAATTATTAGTACTGAAGCAATGGTTCTCTCTCTCTCTTCAATTAGTCATTTTAAAGTAGGAAGTAGATCTATTCCCTTAGTCTTTCTTTGTAAAGTGGTACCGTATAACAATAATGATATATCCCTCTAAAACTAAAACTTTAATTGAGCTCTAGTGAGGTGGAAAAAAAAAAAAAAAAAAAAAAAAAAAAACACCCACAAAGTTAAAATATCACATTAAAACTATTAAAACTCACAAATTAAAGCTCTAGTCTAAGAATGAAGCAATAGTTCTCTCTCTCTCTCCATTTAGTCATTTTGAAGTAGCAAGGACACCTCCTTCCTTAGTCTTCATCAAACACGTATGATTTCCATCAAAATCTTAATCATTGTGCTCCAAATTCATGAATGTGAATGCATGGCTTTTGAGAATGGTCTTCATTAGGACAGGCTCATCTCCTTTTGAGAAAGGGAGACCAATTGAAGAGTCTTAAGCCTCATCTCCTTTTCTACCACCTGACCCCACCATTTTCTCTGTATAACCTTCCATGTCAAGTCTTCGGTTACAAGTAACAAAGTCCTCAACCTATTCATTCCTTTGATATTTCACAGTGTCATTCAACACTACTACTACTACTACTTCCATTCCATCTCATCTCATCTTTATTTTCTCATCTTCATCCATCACTTTGATCCCAAATCTTTCTTCTATTTTGTTTTTGGTCTTGAGAATTTGTTCTTGATCATGGATGCTGATGAGGTAGTCATGCTCAAGCAAGATGGTTCAAATTATCCCAACTGGTCACACTTTATGAGCCAGCACATGATCCAAACTCGCAGACAACTTTGGGACTATGTTTGCGGCATTGTAACAGAGCCCAATCCAGGCCATGAAAACTTCACAAGTCTCTCTCAACAATGGAAAACTAAGAATGCAGAGATCTTGAACATGATCTGTACATATGTACTCAATCCTTCAGTTTCGATTCAATTACGGAGCTTCAAATCAGGCAAAGAGGCTTGGGACTACTTGGCTGAGCTATATGGTCACTCCAATTTTGCCAAAAAGTATCAATTGGAGACTCAGATTAGAGCAACCAAACAAGGAGATAGACCAATCAAAGAGTTTCATGGTGTAATGGTTGGTTTGTGGAATCAACAAGCCAAGCTTGAGGATAGAGATTTGAGTTTGCTAAGCAGTTACAAAAAGAATCAAGACGAACAACATCTTGTGCAGTTTCTTATTGCTTTGAGAGATGAATTTGAGCCGATTAGAAAGTCTATACTGTGTCGATTATTTCTACCGAGTGTTGAGAAAGCTGTTAGGGAGTTGGAAGAAGAGGAGATGAGGCTTAAGCCTTCAATTGTCTCTGAATTTTCCAATCTCTCAATCAAAACAGAAGACAGTTTTCAGATAGGAAAAGTCAAGTATGATTATAGTGGTGGATTTGATCAGTCACACAAATTCAACAAGCCATCTTCATCTCGGGATAGGTCTGCTATGTCTTCTTCTTCTTCTTCAATGACAGAAACTTATGATTGGACTTCTTTGCTGGGAGGTTTGGCGAAAGTTGCCATAGTTTCATATGCTGCAGTACAGGTTTCTCGGACACTGTATAATTACTATACTGAACCTGGTTTGCTCCCTTTCATCATCAATTTTCTCATTTTATCTGGATTCCTTCTGATTTTTAGTATATTTTATGACAAGATTTGATTTGATTTGAATTTGCTTATTTATTTATTTTTGTCAAATTATAGTAAACTCCATGAAGTTTGGATTACAGGTAACTCCGTAGTTTGGACATAATTACATTGGTCGCCTCTAAGTAATTCGTTAGTCATATGAATAAAAAAGAAGAAAGGAAAGAAAAAAAAAAGAAAATAAATGCCACCTTTTTTTTTTACGAACATGTATATTTGTCTTATTGACCATCTACATTAGTTAAAACGGGAGGTTTGTGTAGTTATGATAAAAGTGTGGGACTAAAATAATATTTTATTTTCATATCTTTGGAGAGGTGAATGTAATTTACCCAATTTTTTAAATCATGATTTGAAGTGATTGTTCTTCTATTATTACTCTTGTGTGCCTGGATAAACCCTCACTATTACATGATATGATTGTTCACCAGTTGTCGGTTAAAAAGAGACTAGGATAGTACTAAGATTAATTTCGTGGATTTACCTACTTAAACCTTTTGAGGCTTTCTATAACATTATAGTTATCTCAAACCAGCCTTGGTTTGTTGTACAACTTTTATCTAATGGTTCAAGCACACATAATAAGAAGTGCATGTGCCTAACAATTATTATTAGAAATCACCTGTATCTGGAACGGAGAAGATACATATAGATTCCTTTTGCTTCCAAAAGCTAACATTAAAATAATTGTCTGTGAAGAGTTTTTTAGGCTAATATGAGCTGAAAGTACATATTTCAAATAGAATTTCAGTTGCCAAGAGTTGCTGTTTGGGTTGCAAATAGGTAGAACAAAATAGACTTTTCAAGAGACCAGGTGACTAGATAAAAGTTGGTTCAGAACGCAATTCATGAGTTCTTATTATATTAGATACTCAACATGTCTAATATTAGGACGTTTGAAGCTTTATGGCAGGATTTTGTACTTACAGTTATTTCTTTTTCCTCTTTTGTGCATCTGTGGTTATCAGATCCTAGGATTTACAAGTTGCATGTAATTGAAGAGTAAATAATATGAGGCAAAGGAAACATAGTTTTTTTTTTTTTTTTTTTGGGACAGTTGCAGTTGAATCTTTCTCAGGAACGGGAACTGCTTCGAGAACATTGAAGATTTTGACTTATAATGTTTGTTTCCGAGAAGACTTGGAAATTCATAAGAGGATGAAAGCTGTGGGTGACCTTATTCAGTTGCATTCCCCTGATCTGATATGCTTCCAGGTTCTCCACATTTCCATTTTTCGTACCATGTAACATAAATTCTAAAGCTTTTATGACTTTTCATTGTTTTTAAGTTCATTTTTCTCTGCAGGAGGTTACTTTGAAAATCTACGACATTTTTCAACAATCCAGCTGGTGGAACTTGTACCGTTGCTCAGATTCAAATGTGATGGCATATAAAAGCCGATCCTTCTGCATGCAGGTGAGATTCTTATGATTTTTCCATATCAGGGTTCATTTTTTATTTTTTATTTCTAGTTCGGGTCAACTGCATTGATGCTGTAGCCATGTAGGCATTTGTCCAACACAAACCATTTCATACAAACTGGGTTATGATTTGACAGTATGATATGTTCTTACGTATCAAAGGCATCTTAGAATGTGTTTGTTGAACATGCTTGTACTGTTTAAGACACTGTCCAATTTGTTACAAATTGAACTTGCTTTTTGTGTTGTACACATCACCGATTTAAGTGTATTTTGTTACCTAGCTGCTAAGGAAATTGACCCATCCCAGCAACTGTATGCATCTAGCTGATCAATTATAAAAATATTAAGAATTGTTGAGTATCCATACCATGTGAAGTTGGCTTTGAAAGTCAAGAATAGAGGCTGCAGATTTGGGCTAGAGATCTTGTGGAGTTTTTCAACCTAGTTGTCGTATTGTAGGGTGGCGGTGTTGATGGCTTGCCATTTATTTTGGTGGTTGGTTGTTGGTAGGCAAGTGTTAATTGTTAGCTCTCCCGTTTGTGTATAAATAGGGAAAGCTGTGAGCTAAGTTTATATATCAAGAGAGTGAAGAAAAGAGAGTGGTGAGAAATGTATGTGAGCTGTGAGTTAAGTTGAGAGAGTGAGAGACTCCTCCTCCTCTGTTTTGTATTTGTTTTTGTTCAAGTAAAAGCTTTCTCTCTTTCTCTCCTTTGGACGTGGACATAGGTATTGGGCGAACCACGTAAATATTTGTGTCTTACAGTTTTGTTGATTATTTTCTGGGTACAGAATAGATGTCCAAAATTTCCAAAATCTTCCTCTATTTGAACATTATAAAAATCTTCATATTCTGACCAGCAACTTGTGATTCAACAAATTTGCAAGGCTGGTCATCTCTCTCTCTCTCTCTCTCATGGTTATACATCATTTGCCTCATTTTATTATTTATTTATTAAAATCTCTGGATGAATTTTTGTAGTTAATAGTGATGTAAGATCTGATGCTGTAACACCCCATAACTTGCAGTTAAGTAAACTACCAGTAAATTCATACAGCCGTAAACCATTCAGTAATTCCACAATGGATAGAGAACTTTGCGTCGCTGAGGTTGAAGTTCAGGCAGACATGCCATTGGTTGTTGCCACTAGCCATCTTAAAGGTCCTGGTCCTGGCCCTCGCAATTGGGATCAGTCGTTCAGCAAGGAACGTGTTGATCAGGCAAAGGAAGTGCTGACCTTTCTTAAAAAAAATGTAAACGTGATTTTTTGTGGTGACATGAATTGGGATGACGATTTGGATGGTCAATTTCCTTTGCTCGATGGATGGGTTGATGCCTGGGTGCAGTTAAAGCCAAGAGAAAATGGATGGACATATGATACCAAATCCAACAAGATGCTTAATGATGATTGGCCTGTGCAAAAGCGACTTGATCGATTTGTATGCAATTTGCGTGATTTCAAGATAAGAGGAATAGACATGATTGGCATGGAGGCAATACCAGGTCTATCATATTGGAAGAAAGGGAAAAACAACGTGGACAAACGGCCCGTGTTTCCTAGTGATCATTATGGTTTGCTATTAACAATCTGTGCCAAGTAATGCTAGTTAAGTGGTCATATCTAAGCAGGCAAGCAGAGTGCTGATTGTGTTTTTGTGCTCTTCAATGGTATCATGCTTGATATGTACTTGTTTTTATAGATAATAGATGGAGTGATATTAAGAGGGTTTATAACCTTTTGTGGAGAATTGTTTTCTATATTTTGTAAGAAACTACTTCTATGGAATGCTGGATTGTTTTTTTAGTTTTTGGTCTGTCATCCCTAGCATCAAACTGAATGTATTATCTACATTTTGCTCATACACTTTCAAAGAATTTCTTATTTTGGGTTGCCTCAAAATGTCAGCTACTTGATTAGATAGAGGGGAACTGAATTTCGGAACACTTGACAATCACATGCCAGGGTGCAGGTTAGTTTTGAGAGACAATGTCTTTAGAAACTGTTGATATATAGAACACATTTAGATCACAAAAAATGTTAAACAGTTCATTGAACTGAATTTTGATCATCTCATCAAGCTAGCCTTTTGAATTTAGAGGCGAAAACTGATAAAATCTTGGTGCTAACCTGCAGTCGTTTGTAATTTGTTGTTTGTACATGTCGAATGCTTAAGACAAATTGCAGTTAAAATCTTGAATCCAAGAACTGTACCTGAAGTTATCCATCCATGGACTCGACTGTCTTCGTTGTCCATTGTGAATTTGGATACTTTCATTGACCTTCACTAATCCAATCCACATACCAGGCAGGCAAGTTCCCTGTTAGTTTGCGGAACTTGTTGGAAATTAAGCTTTTAATACATCCATGTTTATACACGCAGTAATGTTATATTACACATTTTGGATAAAACTCGCTTCGCTTATGAGATATGGATTTATAGGGTTTATGAGTGAAACTGATGCAGGTACAATTAGCTGTTTGATTCTACCTGGGAGTAGATCCTCTGGACTTTGCATTACCATTTGCTTTTCATCCGGTGGAACATGCTTTAGTATTTTGGTGTCAATAAACATTTAAAATTCTAAATGAGTTATGAAAATCACTTGAGACTTCTTATTTTTACGCTGACAAAAAGGTTTTAAGTCACAATGTTTGACCTCAAATACGATCTCTTAGGAATTCTGAATTTGCTATGATTATTTGCAAATGTTTTTCCTAATTGGTTCTTATAAGAAACCATCAATAGACTCAAAAATCTCTTTGTCAACGGGTATCGCAACTAGGAATCACTTAAATAGGAAGTATGGAATCACATCTCAAAGCAGATTTGGCTTGCGATGTTCCAAAAACTCCATATATGATGTGATAAGAGAGAGAGAGAGAGAGAGAGAGATTTTCTTCTCTGTTCTAGGTAATCAAGGCATTCTTCTTGCCATAACATAAATGGATTTCCTCCTCTGTTTTTACAGCACAGGGAAGATGATTAGTTGGAGGGGGTGAGGTATTGAAGAGCTTTGGTTAAAGGTTTTCTTGGTTACTTCTATGAGCATTAGAAGAAGCATTGGCAACCAAATTCTATATTCTCTATCATGTCTTACAGTTACTATTTATTAGTTTAAACATGTTTTTGTAATTCTTGTTTGAGTCACTCACCCATATATTGGAGTTCTATGCCAACAAAGTTCCCTAAATATATATATCATGTATATGATATCCTTTCCACCTAATATTGTTTTTGACTATACTTTTCTCTGCCAAAGAAGATTTTTCAAATGGCATACCACAAGAGTGGAAGAAGGCTTCATTGAGAGGATTTACGGAGTTCTCTTTTTTTCTGTTGCCCATCTTTAATTTGACTAAGGCTTATGCTTCTTCGTACTACTTGCATATCTCTGTTCTAATGTATAGGTCTAAATGTCACAGTGCCAAGGCAACTATATTGTTACATTGACAAACAATCCTCTGAATCTTGAGGTCCATGTGATTGCTGTCAACATGTCAGAAAAGCAATCTTCACTTCAAGTCATATGCCGCTGCTGCAACAATGGAAACATGTTATGGGATTTCAGTTCTAGTTATATCCTTAAGCGGGAACGTGTAGGTCAGGCGAAGCAGGCTCTTAACCACCTTAATGATTCTACAACCTGAATGACTTCAAATTGAAGCAAATTGAGATGATTGGAAAGGAGACAATACAGGGGACTGTCATATTGCAAGGTGAAGAAAGAAAGAAGATTCAGAGTTTGGAGCTTCGTGTTTTGTCTAGTGATAACTATGGCCTACTCTTAGAGGTTCAAAGCCAGTAAAAACTAGTAGAAACTAGAGTATGGTTTGGCAATGTGTGGTATATTTATGTGTTGCATTATTGAGTGGAATATGATCTTAATTATGTTGTGGGTATTTTATATAATTATAATTATGTTGTAACATCCCATACCACGTAACCAATGTAACAATGTTCATTATTGGACTTTGTGTCATGTTGGGTCATAATTGTGTTATGTTAGAATTATCTCAATACTAACTTAATTCGTTTATTATTTCATGTTATCATATTGTGTCATTTTTTACCCGTGTTCGGAGTCAATTTTTTTTTTTTAATTTTTTTTTCTTACCACTACGGTTACTTTTCTTAACTTGAGCTTGCCTTAAGTCTATTGACAAATTTCAAAGAAGAAAATTTAATTAGTGTAAAAAGGTGTTAAAACGATATATGTAGTTAAAACTTTCAATGTTTTTATTTTTAAACCTATAAAAAAATGAAAATATCTAAAATAAAGTACACCCAAAAAAATTTGAATGACACCATTGTCAAAAATTTCTGTAGTCACTGATTGGAAAATGTATATTCTTCTCTCTATCTCATTTATATATATATTTTTTCAAACTTTTTTGTTTTTAGTATTTTTTTAAGAACTTTTGTTACAATTTTGTACTTTTCCGGTCCATTTAGTGCAAAAGAATTTACAAAGTCAAAAAAAATTGAAAAAAAGTTAGCTGAAGACAAACAAAAATAAGTCAAAAAGTTAATTTATTTTGGGTTTTATTTTTAGGAAAAATTGATTATAAATCCCTTTTATCTTCTTTTTATTGTTAAAAGGACCAAGAAAAAAATTATATTTTTAAAACTCCCTTATAATTATAAAGTCTTATATGAAGGATAAAATTTATTATTTAAATATTTTATCAGACTATTATACCCTTAACTAAATCTTCATAATCACCATCTCAATCTCTCAAGCTTGGTATGATACAACTATTGTTTATACATAGACGATGATGCCATGGCTAGAGTTTCAAAGGAGATTTGGTCGGAGTGACCAGATCTGGTAGCAAAATCGACGCAGTTTTCAACACTGCTAGCATTGATTCAAGTTTCTCCTCTAGTATGACGGTGATGATGGCGATGGAAAGGAGGAAGGATATGGGGATGGTGAAGAAGCAGAGAGTGAACATCTTGATAGAGAATGGATTAGGATTCGCCTCTGTCGTGTTGCGGATCGGTTGTGTGGTGGTGTTGGTATGGCAGCCACATAGATTTGAAATCTGTGTGGATCTGTGTTGATCTACACAAACGAGCGGTGTTCAAAACTGTGAGAGAAAGGGAGAGAGGGATGAACGGAACATCAAAGGAGGTGGAGGAGAGAGATAAACAAAACGTCAGCGGCGAAAAGGCGACGACAAGGAAGCTACGGTAGGTGCAGAAGAGAGGAGAGAGAGAGAGAGAGAGAAAGAGAGAGAAAGGGATGAGGAGAGAGTAGGGTTTGGAAATGGGCCTGAGGAGAGAGACGAATGTATAAATTACCAGGGATAGTTTGATCATTTTGTTTTGACAACAAGATGTAGAGATTTATGTACGTGGTTAAATGTTGAACGGCTTGAGATCTCGAAGAACTCGAGTTGCATGTCGTCGACGCCATTACAGTGACTCAAGCTGTTGGTGTGGTTTTCGAAGTCGATGAAGAGAAGGAAATACCTTGCTTAGTCGTAAGTCTCTCTCTTAGTAGGTAGCATCTTCTCTTTCTTGATACAAACACATAACACACACAGAGAAAGAAAGATGGTGTTGAGGTTATAAACATGGATAATTTTATAGAAGATTGAACTTTGGTATTCATTAAATTATTATTATTATTATTTTATTTTTATTTATTTATTTATTTTAAATAAAATCTGGCTAGTTGTTAATCTAATTTTTTTATTTGTTGTTGTTGATGATTGGAACATATAAATGTTAGAAAGAGAAACAGAGAGAGAAAACTCAGATTATGATCTGTATAATTTCAACAAATAAATGTTGATGTAGAGTAAAATTTGGTTCTGATTCATTTATTAGGGGGTTTTGAAAGTACTTATATAATTTTTGTCCTTTTGGAAAACAAATTAGACAATGAGAGGTCTATCATCAAATCTCCCTTTTTTTTAATGAATTTTTTTTTTCAAAATTTTTAATATTTTTTTATTTTTTTGCTTTGTCTAGTCAAGTAAAATTTAGGGAGAAGCACCAATAAATCCTGAATTAGTAACTTGTAGACTGATTAGTCCTGTCTTTTTTCTGTTGAACCGATAGGTCCTAATGTTTGAGTAATGTCAACGTTATCCTCAGTAAATTGTATTTGAAAGTTTTAATAAGGGGGGCGAAAATTGGTATTTAGTATTGGGTGAATTACCGATTTAGACATGGAGCGCACTATAGGCGTTTTTACCTTTTCCCCTCGTTTTCCATTGAATGTTCTAGTCTCTGTAAGGAAACATCGACGTTTCAACATTGTGTTTGTGCCAAACATCATGGCCATGACCAAACCCTGCAACATCATTCGTTCCATCCTGCAACATCATTCGTTCCATCATCAAACATCATTCGTTCCATCATCAACATCAGCGACATCCACCACCACCATATCCTCCCTCACGACGACCAACACCATCGGGGAACCCGCCGCCTCCGCCACCACCGCTTCCGCGCGACTGGGCCTCGTCGACGGTGATGTTGCTCCCGTCAAGATCCCAGATCTGATCTCTGCGACGTGTGGATCAAACGGACCTCCGATCGATTACATCACCGAACTGGGAGAAAGTCGTGGTTCGCGTCCGAGATCGATCGCAGTCCATCTCAGTAGACATTCTTTCCGATCTGTTTGGGAAGAGGCTTCGCAAAATTACATCACCGAACTCCGATCTGTTTGGGGTTTCGGGTACGAAGGAGGGCCGCTTGAGAGGGGTTGGGAGGGAGAGAGAGGTGAGGGGGTCGATGTGAATGTCTTTGGTGGCGACGCCGTCGGAGAAGGAAGGGTTGGCGGCGACGACGGACTCTTCTGGCCGAGATGTGATGCCGAAGGAGAAGGAGGAGGAGGAGGAGTTGTTGGTTTCATGGCGAGGGGTTTGAATGTGGTTGTGTAAACGGTGTTTTGAGAAGGAATTTGAAGAACAAGCTGTAGAGCTTTACTGTAACGCTTGGCATTTGTGTTGATCCTGTCTCTCTCTCTCTCTTCTCTCTCTCTCTCTCTCTGTGTACCAGTTACTCTTTGAAAAATTGTGTGAATTTGTATGGTGTTGGTGTTTATAATGATGATAATAAGTTCATGGTGTGTTACGTTTCAGATTTGGTTTTGAAGATTGAGATTAGGGCTTTGTAATGGAGATGAATTGAGATTACTTGGATTTCGATGTTTAATCGTTTATTTTGATTTTTAATGATTATTAAAAAAAATCGTTTAATCGTTATTTTGATGTTGTTTTGATGATAATGTTGTGATATTTAGTTTCATTTTTTAAAAAAATAAATCTGATGTTTGATGAATAATGTTTAATGATGTTGATGGTAATATTGATGATGTTTTGATGATGTTGGTATAATTAATGTTACTAATGTTGTTAATGTTTGGATGATGTAATTGATGTTGAAAGGGTACATAGGTAAAGCCTCACCAAAACAAATCAAAAGGAAATATTCCTTAGGACCAAATGGTTTATAAGAAAAAACACAGGACTAAATGGAGTAACATTCTTTCAATTGGGATTTACCGGTAATTTTTCCTAAAATTTATAAGTGTAATAAAGTTTTATAAAACATCTGAAAAAAAAAAAAAAAAAAAAATGTAAACCCCAAATATAGATGTAGTTTGATATAATGTTAACCACTTGTTGAATAATCCAAAAACAAAAACAATTGGAAATGCGGTGAGCGTGGATCGAACACGCGACCTTCAGATCTTCAGTCTGACGCTCTCCCAACTGAGCTATCCCCGCCTTATGTGTGGAAAATGTGTTACATATATATTTAACATAGTAATAATAGTATTGTCTACTAAACATGACTCTTTTTTTTTTTTTGTGGATAAAATACCAATAGATTCTAATAGTTTAACTTAATTCCATTAAAATCCTTTTGAAAATAAGTCCTAATAAAATTGCGACTAAAATTAATTTTTTCTGATGATTTTTTACATGTCACTAAAAATTGACAATTAGTGACTTTTTTTTGTCACGATTTTTATAAATTGTAGCTAAAAATTACAATTAGTGAAGTTTTTCTGCAACGAATTTTTTAAACTATCACTAAAACTTATAATTAGTGATATTTTTTATGACAAATTTTTCAAATTGACGTTGAAAATTAATAATTAGTGATATTCTTTTAATGATATTTGATGAAAAATGTCATTAATTTAAGGTGCAAAGGAAGTTACAACAAAAGAAAATGAGGGTTATTCCCTCTCATAAACACCTCCTAGCATGTCAACTATAAGCAAGTGCCTCATTTGGGCAGGAGGGTTTTCATTAATCACAACAAGGTTATCATTTTGGTCTACTCTTAACTTTGCTAATGCATCAGTATACTGATTTGCCTAACGGTTGATGTGTTTGGCGCGTGATCCAATTCTTTGAAGTAAAAATCTTGAATCTTCAATTTGTGCTTGAGGGTAGCTAGGAATGGCAACGGGCCGGGGACCACACTCCTTGTCCCCGATTCCTGATGGTAGAAATTTTTTCGCCCCCATCCCCGATCCCCAACGGGGAGCCTATCACCGCCCCCACCCCGGGCCCCTAACAGGGATCGGGTTTCCCCGACTTCAAAAATTCCCCAGCCAAAAAAAAAAAAAAAAAACAGATCTGAGATCAAAATGTACATATATTTATCATCAACAATAACAATATATATTCATCAACAATAACAATCATCTGTTCATTATCATCATCAACAACAACACATTCATTCATCAACAACAATCATCTATTCATCATCATTATCAACAACAACACACCCATTCAGAGAGAGAGAGACGAACAGATCTGAGCTCAAAATGTAAAAAATAAAAAATAAAAAGTCTAACACATTCAAAGAGAGAGAGAGAGACGACAGGGATTCAATTTTCAATACCATCCCCGGCCCTATGGGGATAATTTTTTAGGAAAACCCGTTCCAATCGGGGTCGGGGGATCGGGTTCCCGTTGAGCTGGGTTCAAATTACCATCCCTAAGGGCTACTATTAGCACCTATCTCTTCACTTTGGCCCTCCCAACCTCTCAGCTCAAATCTACAAACAGGACAATTATTGTGGATTTGAAAACGATTATATTGAAATTAAGATTTGAGGTGAAATCATTAGCCCATTTATCTCTTAGACAACAAAGAACTTCATAAATTGCAACAAACAAACACTAAGAGAATCATAGAAGAAATCTACTGCACCAATAATACATTGCTCAATAAATCTCTCATATTTGTTTTTATGAGTCATCGATTCACTCTGTTTTACAGACCACCTTGTAAACTCTAGCGGCGACGGAGTTGCGGAAGAGTCCAAATTTGATGTACAAATCGCGTAGCTTCAAATTTGATGTAGAACTTGTGAGTAGCTCCATATCTAATCAAGTCAATTCAGATTGTTACGAACTCCAACGCCTCTTCAGCGGTGCGAATCGGAGCTCCGCTGCCGCGAGTGTTAAAGAGGAGGGCTGCAAGAACGTCGCCGACGCCAGAGCTAGCGATGACGTCGGAGGCAGTGGCGAGGTGACGATGGTAGGGGCCATCAGTCGCGTCAATGGGAAAATGAAGGGGGTGCGAATCGAAGCTCCGCTGCCGCGAGTGTTAAAGAGGAGGGCTGCAAGAACGTCGCCGACGCCAGAGCTAGCGATGACGTCGGAGGCAGTGGCGAGGCGACGATGGTAGGGGCCATCAGTCGCGTCAATGGGAAAATGAAGGGAGAGAGAGAGAGAGAGGCGTTGTTATGTTAGGTATTGGGGTAGGGTTTGGAAAATTAGGGTTAAGGTTAGGGTTAGGGCTTGGAAAATTAGGGTTAGAATGTTAGGAATGAGGGTAAAAATGTAACTTTATATTTGGACAAAATTGGAATTAAAAAAAATAAAAGAAATGAAAGGTCCAAAGAAGAAAGATAGGTGTTAATAGCAGCACTCTTTGTGCTTGCTTTGAATGGGAATTCACTTGGGATGTGTTTGATTGGGGGATTAGGGGGATTATTTACTGTTCGAATTATAAATCGAAGGAAGATTTTTATCTGGCGTTTATTTATTTTTTAGTTCGCCAGATATAGAGTCCAGCCGGACTCCTTATCCCCCACATGTGAGATTATATTATTCCGGGGGAGAGGTGTGGGACAATTTTCATGGAATTATTTATCGTTGGGATTAGATGGTGAAATGACTATTTTGATCCTCTACTATTTAATTATGTATTATATTTAGTAAAATTCAATAAAATTTAAATGTCTCAATTTAAAAATAAAATAATTTTATTTAACTTTTTATTGATGTTTTATTTATTTAATTTTTTATAAATATTTTATTTTAAATTTTTTTAATTTCATTATTTAAAATTTTAATAGATGTTTTATTTAATTATTATTATTTTTTAAAATAAATTTATTTAAAATTTTAATTAAAAAATAACATATTTTTATTGATATTTTATTTATTTAATTTTTAAAAAATAAATTTATTTAATTGTGTAAAAAATAAAATAAAATAATTTTTTATTTAATCTTGCTAAAAATAATTAAAAATATGTTTAACATTACTATTACTTCGTAAACAATTGAAAGGGATAAAATAATCTTTTGTTTATTTATTCTATCCAGTCCGTCCAACTAAATATTGGATTCACTAAAAATAATCTTTTCAGACATTTAATCCCATGAGAAAATAGACACGAGATACACATCTAATCCAACCAAATAGTCCGGAAGATTCACAATCTCATTATTCAAGTCCGATGAATTCTACGCTCTCCTTATACAGTTCGTCTAATTAAACACACCCTTGGTGCTTTGAAGCAAAACATGTTTTCTCTTCACTATTTGGTCCAACGTAAAATGAAAAATAAAAAGCTATTTCAATGTCAGAAAACAACCTAATTGAAAATCTAGTATTGCTGGGGACCCCCAATAGGGGTGACCCCAACACCCCCACCTCCACGTGGGGGACTGTGATAGTAGGACTTAAAAAAATAAATAAATAAAATTCCACCAATCAGAAAACAGTGGGAGTCGTGGGGGTCTGGGCCATTTTCCTTGAAAATCAAATGAATTTTGTGCATGAAATTTACCTATATATAGATTTTTATTTTTTATTTTTTATGTCTTATTAATATCAACTTGATTGGCAATTGTTTACCTTCTATTCAATTTTATTTATTTGTTTTTAAGAAAGGAGCCTAAATACTTAAGGTTGAATCCTTGGCACCATGGCTGAGAAGTCAGTCAAAAGCTAAGTGCATATGCATTGTTTTTTTAAAATTTAATTTTAATACACGCACACCCATTAAAATAGATTTTGTTAAAGGAAAATTCATTAAAAAATCATTTTAAAGATATTCTCCTATTTTAATAAGTCTTATTGTTTAAACATTTGATCTATCAAATCCTAATTCTAATATTTAAAGTATTTTATGGATAATTTTACGCTTAAAAATATTTTTTGAATGGTTAGCAATTTGGCGATGTGAACATTCATATTTTACAAGGTGAATATTCACATTAACGTGTGAATGTTCACATTGATATGTGAACGTTGTAAACATTCACATTGTAAATGTGAATATTATTAGGAATATTTTAGTAATTATGTCACTCATAGAAATTATTGGAATATAAGAAAATAATGTGGACTAAATAGAATATAAGTAGGTGAAAAGAGATTTATGAAAAAAAATACCCATTTGTTAAACTTATCTACATTGAGAAGGATTATAGAAAGGGAAAAAATAAAAAATAAAAAAGGCAAATTATACTTCGCAGCTCTACATTTTACACACAGTTTCACTTCGTCTCATAATATTTAAAAAAGTGACAATTAACACCTCACAAAACCAAGTTACAATTCAACCCATCTGTTAATCCACGTTAAATTAGGCAAACGGAAAATTAACATGTGAAATTCACATGGTCACTTTTAGGAAAATATAATAAAGGGAAACTTACACCTAGTCCCCTATATTTTACATCCAGTCTCATTTGACCTTTAAAAAGTGACAATAATCACATCATATATCTTTAGTCAAGTTTTAATCCAACCTATTTGTTAACTCACATTAAATAAGACAAATGGAAAGATAAGAGCCTTATTTAATGTGGGTTAACAAATATGAGTTGGATTGGAACTTGACCAAAGTGTGAGGTGTTAACTGTCACTTTTTAAAGATCAGGGAACAAAGTGAGACTGATACAAAATGTAGAGGTACTAAGTTTAATTTGCTCTAAAAAAATAAAAAATTTACTACATTAGATCATGTAATTTGAATATAATCGTACCTAAATTTTAGAAAGAAGTTTGAAGTTGAACTTGTAGAGAAACGTTAAACATTTGGTTGAAAATCACCTGGAGTTTTTATTCAAATTCAACTTTCAAGTAAAGATTTCTTTTCGACGGATTCTTTGATCTTAACTTTTAGTGGATTTTGAGGATTGTATCAACGTTGTGGATTTGACAATCGGTGGAGTAATATCTTGGTGAAGATGGTATTAAAAACAACACCAGTTAGATTCAATAAAGCGCAGATTCCCTAGTAGATTGGGTGAGAACTCGTGTAATTTTCCATGTCTTCAGTGTCGGTCGATTTCCCTCTGATTTTTTTTCAATCATGATTAGTGGTGTTCCAGTTATAATTTTTTGATGTTAAATTGCTTGTCTCTATTTGCGAATAGATCTAATTTGATTCTCTCTAGATTAGATTACATCTATGTGTGATTGTTGAAAATTGTTTTTGATTAGTTGCTGCTATCGATTGAGTTGAATCACAAGTATAAATCAATATCTTGGAATAGTAATTTTTCATGTATCATTTAAAAATTTAGGAAAAATTATAGTCCAGTTATTTTCAAAAATAATTACAAATAGGTGATAAATTTTTTCATGATTTTATATAATTTTTTTTTTTATCGTTACTACCGAAAAGTAATATATCCAAAAATTTAAGTACATATTAAAATAGATTGGAATTTTAAAGAGAAAATTGGTGATAAATTCAATTTGGAGAGTATCTAAGGCATTAGATCCAATAAATATTTTTTATCGGTGAAAAGTCCATCCTTTGTGAAATAGTTTGATGAAAAATTATTTTTATTGTTTTAAATGACATTTTGTTTCCAATTTTACCACTTAATTTATCTATTGACTTTTTTTTTTTTACTATCTGTTCAAATTTATATATCTATATGTTCAAATTATTTTTTTATTTGTTCAAATTTATATCCATTTGTTCAAATAGAAAAATAATAATAATAAAAAAAGGCTAAAAAAGGCTATCCCAATCGAACATAGACTCCATTTGGTATAGTTATTAAAACAGATTATAGATTATAATTTAATAGATTATAGATTATGACTTTAATTAGAAATTGTTAATCTATTTGGTGTAGCTGTTGGATTATAGATTTAAGTTATTAAGTAGTGTTTGTTAAATAAGTTATGAAGTAACTTTTTCAATTAACTTCTATTTTTTGTTATTCACTATTTGTCTACATTTTACATAAAAAATAATAATAATAATTTATAATCTATTTGAGTCTTTTTCTATTTTTAAAACAATAAAAATAAAAAAATCTAAGAGTATAACCGTAAATTAACATGTTCATAGCATAAGCTGATAAACAGAAGTAAGTGGTGAACAACTTCTCAGAATCAGCGTTTTTGAATTAAAATAAGTTTTTAAAATCAGAAATTGTTTTAAATAAGTTTAACTAAACAGTCCAAAATAACTTTTTCAAAATTAGAAACTATAAGTTGGCTCAAAAAAATCCAAACAAATACCCCCATAGTGTCTCACAATAAGGAAAGGTATAAAGTAATATATTTTTTATTTGTTTATAATATAAATATACATATAAGCAGACCTCACTTTTTCATAACACACTGTTGGCTACATATTTTGTAAAAGCCAATTACAGTTCGACACGTGGCAAAGCAAGGATAGTATGGGGAGACTCCTCAAGTCTTCGATCTTGATCGTACACGTGGCGGTGAAAATTGGTTCTCACGTGATCTGAGTAACACAGGATCAATAAAGAAATACAAGATGACGTGGTTTCAACGGTTGCTCATATTCAAATTCAAATCCAAGAGGGAAGTTCAACTGCAAGGAAAGGCGTAGTAGAACTACTTCTAGGGCAGCATGATCAGCAATCATGGAGGAGCAGTTCGACAGTTTGAAGTGCAGTTCGATAGTCATCCTTGAGGAGTATAAATAGCAAGGAGGTCCCCAAAAAAAACCCCCAGACTCAGATCATACAAACCAGTCTTACTTTACATATTTTACTTTCCAGTTTTTTACATTTCCAGTCTTTACCTTTCTTGCACTTTAAATACCCATTATGCACTTCGATTCATAGGAGTAGTTTCAAGTAGATCGTCACTGTAAACCTCTTCGAGGCTGAGTTTGGATAATTGTAAGTGTTCATTTTAATGAAATACTTCCATTGTTCTTCATGTTAACTGTTATTTTCTCTTAATTTCTCCTAAGTCAAGCCACCAGTAAAAGTCCTCTTCATTGAGGCTGAAAGAACTAAAACACAATCGTCTGATAATTGGTTGGCAATTATAATTTCTGTAAGGACTGATTGATCCTTGCTGGCACGCTCGCATTTACAAAAATACCCTTCGAAAAGCTAAAAAGCCAACATATATTTTTGGCACGCCCAGTGGGACTTGTTAAAATGGCTAGACGAAGACGACAAGGAGAAAATGAACGCTTGGAAGAAGGCGTAGAAGGAGAGGTAGAAATACATAATCCAAAGGATAATGTGGTAACACATCCTGTGGAAACTCCCATGTTATCCGAACCTATGGTCGAACAGACCAGTACTTCGGGACAAGAACCATATGTTCATAATATTGGACGAAACCAAGGAATTGGACCATCCACTGTTCCATCTATTCAGCCAACCAATCCATGGGATGGCTTAGTAGATGCCATGGGACAACAATTGATGAACACAATGGAAAGGTGGGCAACATCCTTTTTGGATCGAATGAATAACCACCAACCAGCAAACACAAGACATACAGAGGAAGTTTTAAATATCCCTCAGCAAAGATTGGCTAGATATAAACAGCCTATGCAATTTAATGGACATTCTAATGGTCAAACTAGTAACCAGAACTATGAAAGACCATCACCTCAGTCTTGGTACGAACCCATTTCGAGGCCTACAGCAGGCCAAAATGCCTCAGTACTTAACAATGAAGCCACACAAGTTGGTGGATCTGGTCAAGTACAAGAAACTGGCGTAAGAATGGCTACAAATCCCATGTTCGAAGCCATACCTGGCACTAGGGGGTATAATAATCCCTTATTCGAATTTATACCCGGGGGGTTGGAAGGTTGGCCTGCAAATGGAAGGAACACAACACCTGTTCCAGCACCTTTCGCAGGTCCTTTCGCAGGACAGGCTCAAAGGGGTTACCCACACCCCTAACAGCAACCTGCACCACAGGGGCAACCAGTCCCAAATGTACCACCTTATGGACCAAGAGGACCGCAAGCACAAGTTTGTCCACCAAATCCTGTGTTTATCCCTCCAGTAGTGGTTCAACAGGCACAAAACATGGTCCCTATGGACCAAATTGCTGATATTGTTAGGGAGATGTGTGGACCGATGGCTCGAGGGGTCCAGACTCCTGTATACAGAAAATCATACCCAGAATGGGTGGATAGGGTACATGAATACCCAAGGGGGTTCAGGATACCAGATTTTACCCTTTTCTATGGGACTGGAAATCAGTCAACAATAGAGCATATTGCTAGGTTTGCTGCTCAATGCGGTGAATTTACTAATCATGACTTCATGAAACTAAGATTATTCCCAAATTCCCTAACTGCAGGAGCGTTTGTATGGTACATCAACCTTACACCTGGCTCCATTCAAAATTGGCAACAAATGGAAGAGGCATTTCATGCCCAATTCTTCTAATCGGAGCCAGAGGTTTCTATGGCAGACTTGGCTAGATTGAGTCAAAGGCCTGAAGAAAAGGCTACTCAGTTTGTTGCCAGATTTAAAAGGGCTCGAAATAAATGTAGAGTCATCCTGCCAGAATCAGAATTTGTAAGATTGGCTCAAAACGGCCTAGAGTTCAAGCTTCAAAAGAAGTTTGATTCGACTGAATTCAGAGATTTGGTGGAAACTGACCTATAAGGTGTCTAGATACGAAGCATTACTAGAGGAAGAGCAAGATCGAAATAATGCGTCGTACAAGACATATTATAGAGATCCTAATTATGAGATCGATGCAGCAGAGATTGTGGGCAAAGAACCTGTAATCTGTGAAGTATTAATTCACAAGGATACAACCATCGACCAGCAGTTTGAAAAGAAAGACTTTCACAGAAAGTACTCTTTCGACCTAACAAAAGCAGATGACATTTTTGATCATTTGCTTGCAGCCAATTTCCTTAAGTTATCAAAAGGAGTAAAACTGCCATCTCCAGATGAACTTAAAGGAAAAGTATACTGTAAATGGCATAACTCTTGGTCTCACTCGACTAAAAACTGCATTGTTTTTCGAGACAGGATCCAAGAGCAAATTCGGAAAGGAAGTTTGAAGTTCCCAGCCAAAACAGAAAAAGCCATGGGGATTGACAGTAATCCGTTTCCAGAAGTTGGAGAAAGCGCAGCTAATGTGGTTGTACCAAACTTTCAGAATTTATCTCTGCAGGAATTGGAAGAGGTCAATGTGCAAATGCATATTGCCAACCAGACAACTGCCAAGAAGGATACTAGAAACCCACCAGTTATTGGACAAGGTTTCTCACATCAGAAAGAACACTCTAATGAAGAAGCACTGGATAACGATTCCTTGGAAGCAGCTGTAATGCAGAGAATGTGTCCCAGATGCAGACTGAGCTACAAATGGTTGAAGGGGCTTCCAATTGATGGAAAGCAATACTATAGGGATGTTCAAAGACGTCCTAAATCAACCAATGCTTACAACAAAAGGCCGTATCTGGCTAGTGATAGGCAGCGACCATTAGTGGTTGAGCCTGCAGTAGGCAGAATGTGTGATAAAGGCAAGAGGCCTTTGTATGAGTCTAGGCCACCTAACTATTACAGAATGGAGAGCAGCCATTCTGAAAGAAGATTGGAGAGGAGTTCAGGTTATGGGACTAAAGCCAGAGATTGGCCCCCTAGACCAACCTCACGATGAGCAGAAAGTGGCCACCTCCATCGAAGGCTAGAATCAGGCTCGAAACATGAGACCAGATTCAAGCACTTACCTCCACAACCAGTTTCGAAGATGGCTTCGAAGGTAGAAAAAGGCGATTCAACATCTGAGTCAGTAAGCTCTTGGGTACCTGGAGTTCCAGACTGGTTTGTAATGCAAAACAAACCTAGGGAAGTGCCTGCCAAGAGAGATGTTGGAATCCCAGGCAGGATGGTCAAGCCTCCTTTGGTGGCTTCGAACAACTGGGTATTGCTGAAACATCCAAAGACAAAGGAACCAGATATGGTTCCAGTCATTTCCAGATCACAAAGGAGAAAGATTCAGCGCAGGTACACCCAGTACCAGCAAGATTTGAAAGAAAGTGGAGATAGTTCTTCACTGGTTAAGACAGAAGGAAAGAAGACTTCGAAGTCAGACCATACTCCAAAACCGACTCTACAAAGCAAAGTGGTTTGTAGCAGAGAACAGTTGGCCCAGGTTCATTCTGAACTAAAGGCCAGAGAGAAGTCTAGTTTGGAAGGGTTGGAGAAGGCTCTGATGGAAAGTGACAGCGAAACGGAAGAAGGGATTGGCATAACCTTTTGTTGGATGTCTTATGGGCTTACAGAACCTCCCCAAGATCAAGCACATGAGTCACTCCTTATGCCTTAGTATATGGGCATGATGCAGTTTTACCTGTGGAAATTAATGTCAAATCTTTGAGGGTAAGATGCCAAGATCAGTTAGATCCTGAGCAATACCATCAAAGTATGTGCTTGGAGTTAGAAGGCATAGATGAAGCCAGAATTTTGGCATTAAATAGCATTCTTTTCCAAAAGAAGAAGGCAGCCAAGAATTATAACAAGAAAGTCAAACACATTGGCTTTGATGAAGGTGATTTGGTATGGAAAACAATACTCCCAATAGGAATTAAAAGCCATAAGTTTGGCAAATGGTCACCTAACTGGGAAGGACCATATCAAATTCATAGAGTTCTGCCTTTTGGAGCATACCATTTGAGAAATCTGAATGGGTATGTACATCCCAAAAAGATTAATGGCAGATATTTGAAACCTTATTTTCTAACCATTTGGGAAACACAAGGAATAAAATAAATATTAAATACAAAAACATAAGACTGCTCGAATGATAGACAAAATTTGTTCTTTTATAAAGAATTAAGTACATTGTGCCACAAATTGGCCCAGAAATCATTACAATGTCTTAATTGTTTTTGTACAATAGATTTCCTATTGCTAAGTGAGGGAACCAATTGAATAGCTGTAGCCATGTCTTCTTTGCGATCGGCCAGTTCTTGGTTAGTGATTTGCAGTTTAGTGTCAGTTCGAACCAAGGCCCGGTTTACTGCAGCTAACTCCTCTTCAAGCTGAGCTTTCTTTTCCAGCAGCTGGACTCGAAAGTGGGAGGCAGAGGAGTGTTGTTCTTTCAGAGTTGATACTTCGGCATGCACTTGGGAAACGAAACTCTGATCTCTGGCTAGTTTCTCATCCTCAGCCTTGGTAGCTTGGCAAATGCTGATGTAAAAACCGATAGTAGTTGCTGCCTGGGATAAATGGCTTGAAACATTCATGCCTGACTGCTCAGCAAGTCTGCAGCACTGGAGGAATTCATTTCTGATTGAAGGCCTCTGTAGAGCCTCGAAGGGAATCCTCGAAAATGAAATCAGCAGTTCCAGACATGTGTCCAGGTCTATTGAAAGTGCAGAAGGCTTACTGTTGGAAGAAGAAGAACTATCAAGAATTTCCAACAAAGAATCAACCAGGACTAGTGGCTCAGCTTCAACATTGAATGTTGGAAAGGTAGAAGGTGTGTCAAAAAGACTGGCTAGTCTTGCTTCGAAGACATCTACCTCATCCATAGACAAGAGGGGTGCAGAGAGAGTTGTGGTGGAAAGCGTAAAAGACTGCATGGAGATAGGAGAAATGTATGAAGCATCTTTTGCAGCCTCTATGGTCTTAGCCACCAATGAATCAAGAGAAGAGGGGCTGGAAGTAGGCAAAGGTGAGGAACTATGAGTGGGAAAACTACCAGCACCCTTTGTAGGAGAGTCAACTGCCATTAGAGATGGGGTAGCAGTTGGAATTTCTGTGAAAGAAGGAGGGGCAAGGCTTGAAGGAGAATTGGATTGAAGTAGGTCAAAGGTCAAGAAAGGAAGGTATGGATCTAAGCCAAGAAAGAGAGATGCAGGGATGCTAGGGCTCACAGGGGGTATATGAAATATGGGCCTAGGAAGTGGAAGTGTCATCTGAATGGCTTTCACATTATGCATTTCATCAACTTCGATTGAAATTGAAGGAGTCCCCATTGGAAGTATAGCTTCAGTGTTTGCTGCTGCAAAAAGGAAGAGATGTAAGGTCAAGCTCTAGCGTCAGAATTTGATAAGGCAAAACAGCGGAAGTGTGAAAGAACTTACTTGTTCCAGAGGTATTAACACTGATGGGAGAGCTGCGAAGGGAATAATGCTCGGCAGTCTGTTGCCTTCTTATAGCTTCATTTTGAAGTGCATCAGCAGTAGCAGCCTCATCTCTCAAAAGTTGTTGCTGCCGTTTCTTCTCGGCCCTCTCAAAGACAATTATTTCCTTGGAATGTTCCTGCTCTACTGCCTTGGCAGCTGCTTCATGAATAGGGTCTTCAACCAAGTCAATGGCAGGAACAGTCACTTTCTTTCTTTTCTTTCTTGGCAGTGATGCTACTGGCTCCTTTTCGATCCCCCTCTCTTCTATTTGGGGTTCAGATTCTTCACAGATAGGCTCTTTCTCTATTATTGTAGTGGTTGTCTCGAGGGAAGGAGGTTTGATTGTATCAGAAGTGGAGACAGCCACCTTTTGTCTCTTTGTTCTCTGCAAGAGCACTTCTTCCTCTTGCTCAACCTCTTCTTTTTCCAGAAATTCAGGTTCCTCAGGAGGAAGGACTAGCTTCCTTTTCTGTTTTTGTTGTTTCTTCTTGAGAAGAGCTAAAGTCTCAGCTCTCTTGGGGGATTCTTCTTGCGGAGACCCTGCACCAAAGGACACAAGTATAAGGGAAACGAACAAAAGATTCAAAAGAAAGAAAAAGGGAAATCTGAAAATACTTACCCTTCTTCGAAGCAGCTCTAGTAACTCTAGCTGGAGGGGATGAAGCTGCAGGAGTAGTTGTGACAACTTCAGGAGGAGGGGGAATGTCCTCAGTTGTTGCTGACTTGGCCTTTGAAGGTACTCCCAACCCCATTAGCAAGTCATGAGGATGCATAGACAGGCGCACTTCCATATTGGCTGTCCACCAGTTCTGAAATCTTTTCAAAACCAAGCCAGATGGAAGAAAGGGAACAAATTGGAATTCATTCAATTCCTTCAACAGTTTAAGTATTGCCGTCTCTAGCTTGGATTTGGATATTCTCAAATCTCTAGCAGTAAGGTGGACGTTCGAGAGACTGCAAAGTGGAACAGGAATCCCTTGGGTGAGCCCAAATTGTCTGGCGAACTGGGAAGGGCAATACATCAGATATACATTTATAGGCTCGAGGGTGCAAAGTGCCAATGAACAATTCCCTTGGTAGCAGTATGGAAGCCCACATATCTTTATGAGGTGATGTGGAGCACTCTTTATCAGCCAGAAAAGTCTGCAGCCAGGCTGGTCCTCTATTGGCTTCGAAGGGACAAAAGAAGGAGGCAGATGGAGAAATAGGGAGTTGGTAAAAGAAGGTAAAGTAATAAACGAATGAAGCAGGATAAAGAGCAATCCTAGCATACTTCTCCCCATAAGTGCTAGGGTCCTGGACAAGAAATCTGAGGCATTTAGAATGCAGATCAGTAAAATAGGCGAAGAGCCAGAGCTGGAGCACCCAGAAGGGACCTCCTTGGTTAACATCAAGTGGTCTTTCACAAAATTAGGAGCAAGCTCTGTATATATGGCCTAACAGGTAAGGAGCAAGAGCTATATGCTTTTTCAAGACAAGTGCCTTTGCGAGGGGAGCAAACTCAGGCATAATCCTCTGAGATGATGTGCAAAAAAGAAATTTGCATAACCAGTACAAAATGAAGGAAAAGAATTCTCTGTCTTTCATAGGGCCTTCCTTTTTATTTTCAGCCTTTACAAAGTCACTATAAGAAGAGGTTAAGGCTGGAAGGGAAAATTTGACAGGAAGGTCCGGGTAGTTGGAGTAAAAGGAGAGCCATGGGGGGAAAGCCCTAAAAGATGGCAAATATCAAGAACAGTGGGAGCCATCATGCCACACCGAAATTGGAAAAAATTAAAAGCCATATTCCAAAAACATAAAGCGGCTGTGAATAAAAAAGGGATCCTCAGGAATGATGAACCTGGAAAGGCGAAGAGCGTCGAGGATGTAAAGTCTTGTAGGTCATCTTCTCTCGCAGGTACAACCCTGTCATACCATTCCTCCCATTCGGTTCTCAATATCGGCCAGCAGATGAGGCTGGGTCAGTCTCCAGTTGCTCCAGTCAAGCCCTCCTTCATATAGCAGAAGGTGATCCTCCAAACGAGGGTATAAAGCTGGAAGTTGGTCAGGAGCTTCCCGAAAGATGGGTCCTAGGACATACTCTTGTCGGCGGTTGTGGCGAGGAACGAAGAGACGCCCATCTATGTCGCTTGGCCCACCAGTCGTGAGCTTGGCGATTTCTTATCAATACATTTCTTCAAAGCCATAATGGGGCTGAGACGGTCGCCAGTGGGCACTTTCGGTGAAGAAGGATCCATGGATAGCGAGTAGTAAGGAAAGAGGGTTAACAGAAGATCGGTAGGGTTTGTGTGTTGAAAGAGCAAGTGATTTCAGAACACGAAGCAAGAGGGTTTTAAAAGCTTTTGTGTCTGAAAAATATATTGCATAAGTCGTTAAGTACGAAAAGTACGAATACGAGGAGTCTCTTCAATATTGATAGTTTTGGAGGGAAGAGCACATTCCGGATGATGATATCAGCTTCGAAGCAAATGTTTGGCTTCGAAGCCAAATTTTGGCGCCAAAAATCAAACAACAACGGCTTCGAAATATTAAAGCCGGCTTCGAAGCATACTACATACTTAAAGATACTAGAATGCTCGAGTATTGGTCTACTTCAAAGGGTTTGAAGACCTGTTCGAGGGTATTAATGAAAATAATGGCCTTCGAAGCAAAACTTAGGATTCTTTAAGGAGAATTGCTATTCAAAACATCAAAACCAATCATTGGTTTTTATAAGAAGGAGATTGTCTTTTAAACTAAAACAGCATGAACTGCTCTTCGAAGTCAAAGTGGTCAATTTAAAATTGACTGGCTATATCAACCATGACCATATATTGGTTATATTTAGTTTTGAAGAGTAAAGTTGTTAAATTCGAAACACTAATTCCAGATTATATCAGCCAGAATTGTCAACTTTACTCCATAAATTGGAAAAAGACATGTTGGTTCTTTTTAGTGTTTCATTAAAAACAACTGAGTCCAGATTCGAAGGGTGAGATTGTTCAATTCGAAGCTCTGAATTGGCTTTTAAAGACAAAAGGAAACAGAGTCAAACAATGTCAAATACAGAAAAACTTTGTTTGTATTCAAGCCAAGGCAATTACATCAAGTAACCCTATTTGGGTACAAACTCAAGCTCATAAAAATAAGGAATAGAGTAAATAACAAGATCATGAAATTTGATCCAACAGTGATCAATGAAATTTTGTTCTTTCTTTATTATATCTTCTATTTCTTCTAATATTGGCTGCATAAGGTAGTGTGCTCTCACTTCATAGTAGAGCTCTTCAGCCTTTATTTCGAATGCTTCCTCTCTCAATCGTTGTTCCACTTCATCTAGGACCAAATCATCCCAATACACAGAATCTTTATTCTTGAAATCATCGAATTCTTCGATGAAGTTTTCTGCTTCATATTGGGCTTGAATTCGGAGAGACGAAAGTTGGTCCAAAGATTGTGTAGTAACCTTGGAATTTCGATGCCAGTAAAGGAGCAATGGAAGTTGGTCCAGGAACATGTGAAGTTCTGCTTGGGCAAGGGGATTAAGGACATGGCTCTTAGTCAGAATATCACAAGCCCATTGAAAGTTCTTGAGAGGGACTGCGTCCTCAAGAACATTGAAAGGCAAGTGAGAGAAAGCTGCAAGCAGAAGTTGAGCTTGTTTCCGCTCAACTGGAGTAGGAAATGATGAAGGTTTGTAAGGTGAAAAAACTTCATTCATGGGGAGTGCAAGCCTCAGTTTTTCTGTCCAGCAAAGAGTTGGTGGAGGAGAAGGTATAGATTCTTCTGCTCCTGAAGATGGGGAAGAAGGTGTGGATGCTTCTATTATGGAAGATGACACGGGGGTGGAAGGAACAAAGGCATTAATATAGTCAAGCCAGTCAGAAGAGCAAATCTTCGCCTTCTTGGCTAAGAAGATGGATGGTACCCTTGAGCTTCTTCTGAACGTTGGACAACAAGCACTGTCTTGGTAGGCATGGAGGATGTGTACCATGCCACAAGAAGGTTCTCCTCCAAACTACGTCGAAGGTCAATGGGTACGTAAGGGTAGACCACTGAACTTCGAGCGTAGGGAGGAAACTCCAAAGGATCAGTAAACTCGACAAAATGATGATTGATTCGTTCCCTCAAATCATAAGTCTCAGGTGTTGACCAGCTTATCCAGCCAGAACCCCCAGATGACGAAGAAGTTATATCTTCATCCCATGCAGAATTTTGTGAAGAAGAGTTTCCTAAGTCCATGTTTGCAACTTGCCAAATCAAAGGTTTAAGAGCAGTTCGTTCGAGATACAAGGGGGAGTCAGAGGAAGAACTTCTTGTATCTGTGTCTGCAACTTGTTGAATCGAAGGATTAAGGACAATGTGTTCGTAGTCCAAGGGTTGGTAATTTGCAAAAGCTTCCATGACCTGAATATAGAAAGGCGGGTAAAGATGGCTAATGAATGCGTGGAGGTTCTTTCGAGGGGAAACAACATTACTCAATGGCTCTTCGTGTGCTTGATCAATAGAAAGAGAAATTGATTTAGCCATAGTCTGTTCGAATGCTAAGGTATTGGGACGTTCAAAAAATTGAAAAGAGTTAATGCAAATGATCACCAAGAAAGATGACGGTTGTGTTTCCAGAAGATAGATTCTATGCACATTCCAAAAGCGCGGGAAAAGCTGCGATCCACTAATATCACCAAGTATTGGGTATATTAGTGCGGGGGGTAATGTTGGCTACATATTTTGTAAAAGCCAATTACAGTTCGACACGTGGCAAAGCAAGGATAGTATGGGAAGACTCCTCAAGTCTTCGATCTTGATCGTACACGTGGCGATGAAAATTGGTTCTCACGTGATCTGAGTAACACAGGATCAATAAAGAAATACAAGATGACGTGACTTCAACGGTTGCTCATATTCAAATTCAAATCTAAGAGGGAAGTTCAACTGCAAGGAAAGGCGTAGTGGAACTACTTCTAAGGCAGCATGATCAGCAATCATGGAGGAGCAGTTCGACAGTTTGAAGTGCAGTTCGATGGTCATCCTTGAGGAGTATAAATAGCAAGGAGGTCCCCAGAAAAAACCCCCAGACTTAGATCATACAAACCAGTCTTACTTTACATATTTTACTTTCCAGTTTTTTACATTTCCAGTCTTTACCTTTCTTGCACTTTAAATACCCGTTCTGCACTTCGATTCATAGGAGTAGTTTCAAGTAGATCGTCACTGTAAATCTCTTCGAGGCTGAGTTTGAATAATTGTAAGTGTTCATTTTAATGAAATACTTCCATTGTTCTTCATGTTAACTGTTATTTTCTCTTAATTTCTCCTAAGTCAAGCCACCAGTAAAAGTCCTCTTCATTGAGGCTGAAAGAACTAAAACACAATCGTCTGATAATTGGTTGGCAATTATAATTTCTGTAAGGACTGATTGATCCTTGCTGGCACGCTCGCATTTACAAAAATACCCTTCGAAAAGCCAAAAAGCCAACACACACTTTAGCATAAATTGTACTACTAGAGCATAAGCTAACTCTCTAAATTAACAAACACACATATAATCGCGTCTCATTTTCTACACATTTTGTTATCAACAATGATTCATATCACTAAAAAAAATATACTAATAACACTAATGCATTGGGAATGCAAAAAAAAAAAAAAAAAAATCACTGCCACATCATTAATAGTGCTATTAGTACATCACTTTTAGTGCTCTCAACTATTTTTCTTTTGTTATATAACCCACTCTAACACAAATTTTTTTGAACTAATCCATTAGAGATGCTCTAATGCCACCTTATATTTTTGGAGGAAATTAGGCAACAACTAGACTTTCACAAAATATTTACATATTAATAAAATAATTTATAAATTTAATTATTAAAATTTGTAAGATTTATTGCTGAACTGTTGTTTTTTTTTTTTTTTAAATAATACATTGGGTTTGATTTTCATATATTTTTGGAGAAATCACACTTCAGTAAATGTTTGAAAAATTATTTTCAAATTAATGATAAATATAAAAATATAAAACCATAAACTTTTTCATACTTTTGTAATTAATTTTAAAAAATGACTCTGGCAGGTAATTTTTCTTATATTTTTTCCTAACTTGAGCATTGAACCATAAAAGATAAAACAGATGCAGATCCCAGACCACCAAAAGATACCATAGAACTGACCACTTTTATTATTATTTTATTTTAAAAATTGAGGATGTTGATGAAGATGAGCAGAAGAGCTGTCATGCCAGTTGGGAAGGAAGCTCGCTGTCCCAAAAGATATAAATAGAAGAATAAAACAAAGTTATATGAATAATAGTACTCGCTCTACTCTACAGAACAGTTTTTGGCAGCAAACAGCCTTTGCTTACCAACACAGTTTATACATGTCGGTGGTTATGTATTCACTCATCCTATACCAATTTTTATGAGGGTCGAGCTACTTTATGTACCACACCAAATATATTTTAAGATCAATTTTTAAATAATCTAAACTATTCATGTTATACTATCGAGAATAACCCTTATATGAAAAACTTAAGTTGATTAGAAAATCAATAGTCAAGTGACTAAATTGTATATTTATTTCTAAAAAAAATATAAAAAAAGGATAAATAGACTATTCATTCTCAAAATTATATTCACTACTCACTTTTATACAATAAATATAGGAGAATTTTTTTAAGATCCCTAATAGTATGATTTTATAAAATAAAAAATATACAATATTTTTCATAATAGTTAAGATCTCTTAACATTTTTACAGAAAAAATTCGACTCAAAAAAAATTTACTTGACTCAGAGGAATTTTTCTGAGTCAAGGTCAAAATTTTTCTGAGTTGGATGAAACTTTTTTGAGTTGGACAAAATTTCTCTGAATCAAATTTTCTTTATAAAAATATTGAGGGATCTTAGCTAACATTATTATTTACCGCAGCACTTTACATTACGTCTATTTTATAAAAAAGTACATATATCATCGTTTTCAATACATACTAGGAAGCAACTTGCCTCTAGTTCTTAATCAGATTTGATGGTGCTGTTCAGTCTGTGGGGGCCCACTACGGATCCTGTTTTGACAATCCGAACGTTGAATATGTAGAACTCGTCAAGTACTATATGCTTGTAAAAAATCACGTTGATCGGATATCGATAACTATCTTATCTTATTAGTTTTTTTTATCAATCGTTAATTTGTTCACTGTCTATTTTTTTATACAAAACTGATTTGATCACATAACTATCGATATCCGATCAATGTGATTTTTTATAGGCATATAGTACTCGACGAGTTTTACACATTGAACGATTCAATTATCAAAACGGGACTCGTGATGAACCCTCACAAATCAAACAGTATCGTCCAGTCCGATTAAGGACCGGAGGCAAGTTGCTGCCTACATACTAATAGTTAGTTTTTTTAATTAAAATAAACCTAAAAAAAATTATGTTACAAAAACTATTTATTTGGTACATTTTTTTTTTTTTTTTTTTTACTATTCTAATATTTTTTTAGCATAGGCAAATTTACCTAATTTTGACATTTTAGCAGAAAATGAATTAAGCAAATAAGTTAAGCTTTTTTTCAATAAAATCACCTTTTTTAGCATCTACGAAGTGAAAAAATTTAGAATGTAACTGTAAGAAAAGTCATGCTAATGACAATCCAAAGGCGTGTTATTTAGAAACACATAATGTTAAAATAATTATAATTTTAAAACACTATAACATATTTTAGACACTTCTTACACATTTTCTAATATTAACAACAACCTTATAAACTGTCTTTAAGATTTTGCTTGTGAAAAAAAGAAAAAGAAAAAAGAATAACAAAACTGATTTGATTCCAAAGCTATCGATATTTGATCAACCTGATTTTTTATAGGCATATAATACTCGACGAGTTCTATACATTGAGCGGTTTGAATTATCAAAACAGAACCCGTGGTGGGTCCTCACAGGTCGAACAGTACCGTCCAATCCGATCTCGGGCTAGAGGCAAGATGCTTCCTTAAATTAAATTAATTTAGGGATTAGGATCTACATGTTATGGTCAGCTTAGTAAGTTCCATCAGACCCTAATCATTAAAAACATGTTCCTATAAATAATGTGGATTAAAATACTTGTTAGCCCAATTATCTACACTAACAAGACTAGTGTTCTTTGACACTTGCATGCATGTGCAGGCTAAATACATATAATAAATTTAATCAGTGCTCCGTACCGGTTTAGTAAAAATTGACCACATATTGATGAAGTCTATGGAGACACTCCAAAACTAGTATAATATGAAATTCAATAAGACTTTCACACTTCAACGTAGTGTAATTTAGGATGTGATTTCAGATATGTCCATAGGACCAACATTATTCATGTTATATGCTTTCAAATTTACATCACTTTGCTACCTAACCTTAAAAAAAAAAAAAATTACCATACCAATTTTTTAAGATTTAGATAGATATGCTTTTACAATGTCAAGAGCTATAACGGGCGCAATTTTTCATTTTTTTCCTATGCAAATTATACCTATATATAATTATGTTGTTAAAATTAAATCTATTACAATATTTTTAATAGAATTGTTAAAATGCATTATATGACAAAAAGTAATAAAAATAAAAAAATTTTGTGTAAAGGGTTTGCTAATTTAATGAGTGTATGAGTGTCACGGTAGAAATATTAAAGCGTGAGTCAAAGTATATGTTAGGTAAATATAAAGTCCACTTAGATGTATATAAATATATATGTACATATATATGCATGTCGAAAAAAATGATAAAATTGCCTCTCTCTCTCTCTCTCTCTCTCAAGAACTTATATACGGTTTATTAAGAGAATAGATGAGTTTAATGTTATAACATTTAAGAAAAACACATTTTAGTTATGGATCGTCAATTAAAATCTAACTTAACCTTTCTTACTTTATGATTGTGATTCGGATTGTATTTCGAGTGATTATGAAGGGACATTTACATTGTATTTAGATTATAGATTTGTCTAAAGATTTGAAAATTGAAACAAAAATTGAAAAAAAAAAATAAAAAATAAAAAAACTTATATTGTATTCATATTATTTTTATTATTATTGTTGATACAGTTTGTCTCAGTGAATGGGTCGGACAGGTCCAAGCTCCTCAATATCCACGTCCAGATGATCAAGCCCACCGGATTACCTGCAAACAAGTCCAATGGGGAACGGGGTAGTCCCCCAGTGAACCCTCCGACGAGCAAGTTAGAAGGAGAAGTAGGGTGTTTTTGAGAGAGAGTAGAGATAGAAAAGCTTAACCTTCTTCTTGTCTTCAACGTTTGCTTATATTCTTTGGTAATCATTTCGCTGTCCCTTCCGACCTACCCTCCTCGCCGAAAGTCTATGCTGTAGCTTACCTTGTTCAGGGTAAGGGGGTCTTGTTCCGACGGGGAGGTGTTGTCGTAATAAATGCTGTGATGGGCTGCATTAATGGTGATGTGCAGTGGCAATAACTTTGCAGATCTTTGTCTGCTGATGTGACTCGTCCTTCACCTGCCATGTGTCTGAATGTCATTGGCTCTTTATGCCATGTTGGATTCCAACTGTTCTGGACCTCACCAGCTAGGTTATGTATTGGGCTCCAAGTGATGGGCTTGGGTTGTTTATAGTGATTCATGGCCTTTATGGGCTTGTACACGTCAGTAGTCCCCCATTCCCGAGTGCAGCTTTAGTCCAGCGAAGGGAATAGTAATGAAGAAGGTGAGGGTGTTAGGGATTGGTAGTATGGAGGTCGACCGGCGGGGGTGACCGAGCGGGTGAACCGACCGGGAGGTGGTCCGACCGTGTAGGGTGACCGAGTGGAAGGGCCGACCGCGAGGAGGGTCGACCGCGAATGTTGGCCGAGTGGGAAGGTCGACCACGAGGAGGGGCGACCATGAGGGTTGGCCGAACGGGAGGGTCGACCGCGAAGAGGGCCGACCGCGAAGGTTGGCCGAGCGGGAAGGCCGACCATGAGGAGGGCCGACTACGAAGGGTGAGGTGGAGGGGCGTGGTGCTCAAGAGGCGGCGTGTCACATAGTGATTTGAAGTGGAAAAGACAGGGTAAGGGGAGGAGACAGTGCATCGTGGTCGTACACGTGGCAACATCCCGTGGGGGGAGAAGATTAGGCGTTGGATCAGAAATGAAACGATAGGTCATTATGGGTGTTGAAAAGACAGTTTTGGCGGATGATTTGAAAAGTTTTCAAACTGGCGAAAATTAATTGGGATCCTTGGAATACGGGCAAACCGTGGGCTTTTGGCATTATTCGATTCACCTACTTGTTTACGAAAAATCAAAATATTCCAAGTGTGAATTCCTTTGTTGCTCACGATACACCTCTGCAACACTTTTTCAATTTCCTTGCACCTGCATCCGAAGCGATTCGCAGACATACCATAGAAATGGCCCAAGAAGAAACTGCGAATGTCAGGGTGGATCCACTTGGTGATGATGATACGGTGGAGTTAGCGCAGCAATATAGGATGGAGAGGGTGGGGGAGTCGGTCGTACGATCCCATGGTTCCACCATAATAGCAGCTCCAAAGCCAATCAGCCAGGCAGAACCTGATCACTGGCATACAAAGGTAGATAAATCAACGGTTACTGCAGCGGATTTGGAGGCTATTCGCGAAAAATACCAGGTGCCTGCCGAAATAGAGTTATCGTTGCCGATGTCGACGGAGAGGCCATCCGACTCCAAGCCAGGGCAGTTTGCCCTTTATGAGGAGGCATTGAAAGGAGGACTGAGGCTGTCCCTGCCGCAAGTGGTAGTAGATGTCCTGAATCGTTTGGAGGTGGCGCCGGGCCAACTAATGCCCAATGCGTGGAAGATCTTACTGTCCTGTGCAAGTGCGTGGCCGAAGGCGAACGAAGGGGCGGCCATGACAGTGGACGAATTCTTCACATGTTACAAGGCCTCAGGGCAGCAAGAGACTTGGGTCACTCTGCAGGCAGCAGCAGGGAAAGGGCTGGTGGCGGGGCTGCCGTCGTCGATCAAAGGGTGGAGACCACGGTGGTTCTATGTGTCTGCCAGTGGAGGGGTTGGAGTTCGCACCATTTGGAAAGTGCCCACCAAGTCGATGGAGCCAAAGTTGGGAGCAGCAGCAGCAGAGGAGAGGGTGAAGAGGGTAAAGGAATAGAGGGAGAAGGAAGGGGCCAGATGGGACGAGCTCGTTCAGTTGTCTGCTTTGTTTGAGGCAGGGTTGGGTCCACAGCCGAGCGGAGTTGGAGGCAAAGAGGAAGCTCAAGAGGCGGAGGATCAGACCATCCTTGCAAAAGCCCAAAAATTCAAAGAGTCTCAGGCAGATCGACCGCCAAAATCGGTTGCAAGGAAGAGGATTCGACCTCGCCCCAAACCCTTGGGGGAGAAAGACTTAGGTGAATTTGTGCCACGACCGCCCCCAATAGACCCTTTGAAGGAGAGGTCTTTGAAGGAGATGGAGGTGTTGGGCGTGGTGAAGAAGAAGAAGAGAGTGAGGTGGAATGAAGAAGAGCCTGCCCAGAAGATGAGGAGGGAAGCGAGGGTAGAGGAGACCAGTATGGCCAAGGAGGCAGAGGGGGGGGGGGGAAGTGGAGGAGACCCCAGGAGGAGTAATTGCCCCAGAAGTGGTGGACATTGCCTCAGAGGGCATGGAAGTGGTTCCAGTAGTGGCGGCGATCGCCGTAGGGGTCGCGAGGGCCGCCCCTGAAGTGCAAGTAGAAGATGGGGCAACTGGCCTTGGGCCAAGGAGGGAAGAACAGCCTCATGGGGGTCCTGCACCCCAAGGAGGGGGAGTCAGTCTGACTACTGCGATCTACCACGCTCGTGCAGTGGCTGGGCGGCTGGAGGGAGAAGAAGGCCCAGCCAGGGCAGGGGCAGACCGCCTTGTGGGGATTGTAGAAGAGGCAGCCTTGCGCTCAGCATCCAGATTCAATGAGGCTGAACTGCTGAGGGGGTTATGCTTCGCTCAAATGGAGGTAACCACCTTAGCAGGGGCTCTGCTGAGGAAGGCGGGGGCTGCAAAACTCAAGGCAGATGAGGCCAAGGCTCAACTTGCAAAGTTGAAGAAGGAGAGCGTAAACTGGGAGAGGGCCCATGCTGATCTGCAAGCGGTCAAGTTGGAGTTGGAGAACGAACGCCGCCGGGTTGTGTTGCTCGAGTTCCAGCTGGCTGGCGAGCAAAGGAAGCTGGAGGAGGCCCAAAAAGCCTGCGCGGTCGCGTTCGAACGACATGAAGAGGCGATGTCCAGTAATGAAGAGTTGGTCAGACAGAAGGATGAGGTAGACGTGAAGATTGACGGTCTGTAGAAAGAGTTGGAGGGCGAGCGTGCCAAGGTAGTGGAGGAGAGGGAGAGCCTTCGAAAAGAGTTGGAGGCAGAGAGAGCCAGGGCGACTGCTGAAAGGGCGACCCTGAAGAAGGAGATGGAGGAAGAGAGGGCTAAGGCAGCCTCCGAAAGGGCGACCCTGCAGAAGGAGCTGGACGAAGAGAGGGCGAAGGCAGTCTCTAAAAGGGCAGCTTACCCCGATCTGTGCGTTGCAGCAGTGGAGCAGTTCAAAGGGTCTGCTGAATTTCAGATGGCAGTTGATGCCGCGGTCGCCAGCAGCTTGGCTAGGCAGGAGTCTGGGGGGGCGGGTCCATCGAGGACGACCGCTGGAGGCAGAACTAAGTCAGAAGTGATTGAGAGCTTCCAGTGGTCAAACTTTTATAAACACGAAATGGCTGACTTCTGGGATAGTGGTTAGAAGATGTTCAAGCATAAAGCTGAGGAGCTGTTCCCAGACTTGGACCTGAGTAGTGTGAAAATCGACGACGATGATGTGGCCCAGACCTCTCTGGATGAGGGTATTGAAGAAGAAGACCTTGTGTCCAGCGAAGAGGAGTAACTGAAGAAGAAGAAAAAGAAGACCTTGCACAGACATTGTTTTTGTTTTGTTTTGTTTGTTTGTTTTCTTTTTTTTTTTTTTTTGTTTGAATTGCTGTAATGAACTTATGTACAAAGTTGTGAATAAATAAAATTTCAGTTGTGTTTTGCATTTGATTGTTGTTGCTTGTGCGTCTGAAATGGATGAGAGTGGTGGCTTGTGTGTGGAGCTTGTGTATGAGTCATTGTGAAGTGCAAAGTGAAGTGAAACTTGTAATAAAAACTGAATTTAGGAATTCCTCAAGACAGATTAATAAAAACTGAGTGCAGAGTAAAGTTAGGAACTCCTCAATGCAGAGTGAAATTGAACTTGTAATAAAAACTCAGTGCAGAGTAAAGTTAGGAACTCCTCAATGCAGAGTGAAATTTAAAACGTAACAAAATTATAAGTTTGTGTTTGGCACACTGCTCAAGTAGGTTAGTGGTTTATGGAGTGAGGCTTGGCTTGTAAGGAAAGAGGCTGACTTGTAAGAGTTTTATTGAGAAGAAAATAACCTGACTTGTAAAGAAAACGTGTAAGAACGTCTTTGGAATTTGACTGAGCAAAGAGTGGTGTAAAGACTTGGAGCTGGAATTGTGACTAAGTATGTCTACTAATTCCACAAGCATGAAGTTTGCATGGTTGGCCTTGACCGAGCCCTGCATGCGTGCTCAGTTGGGGGGAAGCTATGATTCACTGACATTGAAATTGTGGCGCTCGGTCTTGGTTGGCCTTGACCGAGGCCTGCATGTGTGCTCAGTTGGGGGGAAGCTATGATTCACTGACATTGAAATTGTGGCGCTCGGTCTTGGTGAAGACTTGTTATGCTTAGTCTGGCTGAGGCTTGTTGTGCTCAGCCTGGCTGAGGCTTGTGGTGTTCAGACTGGCTGAGGTTTTTAATAAGTGCTGCAAATAAAAATGTTATTGAGACAACACACAGATAGCTGAGATATAAAATTGTTGTCATGGACAGTGTAGTCCAGTCGATCAAAGTTTACATTATGCTTCAAAAAGAAAATACAACAACTGAGCAATACAACAGTAGGAATTTATTGAAAGTAGCGCTTTAGGTGTTTAGCGTTCCAAGGGTGGAGGAGGTCTCGACCTTCCATGTCTTGGAGTCGATAAGTGCCCGGACGTAGTCGGGCTTTCACAACGTAAGATCCCTCCCATTTGGCTGCCAGTTTACCCTCAGTCGGATTTTTGGTGGCAAGAGTTGCTTCTCTCAAGACAAGGTCCCCTATGGTGAACTCCCTTGGTCGGACTTTGCGGTTGTAGTGTGTTCTCATTTTCTGTTGGTATGAGGCCAGTCTGACAGTAGTGGTTTCTCTGAGTTCTTCAATTAGGTCCAGGTCTGCCCAACGAAGCTCTTCCGTTAGTGTTGGATCCGGATGTAAAACTCTAGGGGTAGGCAGACCGACTTCTACCGGAATAACCACCTCAGCGCCGTATGTTAAGCGGAAAGGGGTTTCCCCAGTGGGAGTCCGAGCTGTAGTTCGGTAAGCCCAGAGTACATTTGGTAGTTCCTCAGCCCAAAGTCCCTTAGCAGCTTCTAGCTTGGTTTTGATGATAATGGTTGGTAACCTCAACTTGGCCATTGGCTTAGGGATGACCGGGGGAAGAGAAACATAGTTGAATTTGGTAGTCTGCACAGAACTTCATGTACTTGGCGTTGTCGAATTGTTTGTCATTGTCGGAGACGATGGCCTGGGGGATGCCAAACCTGCAAACAATCGACTGCCAGATGAACTTGGTTGTGTTCCGCTCGGTAATGGTAGCAAGGGGTTTTGCCTCTACCCACTTAGTAAAATAATCAATGGCGACAATGACAAATTTGGTCTGGCCTCGGCCGGTGGGTAAAGGACCAACTAGGTCGATCCCCCATTTGGCGAACGAGTAGGGGCTGCAAAGTGTGATCAATTCAGTAGGAGGAGCATGGGGGATATTGGCAAAACGATGACACTTATCACATTTGAGCACGAAGTCAGTCGCATCTTGGTTGAGAGTAGGCCAGAAATATCCAGTGCGAAGTATCTTGTGGGCCAGGGACCTGCCGCCTAAGTGATTGTCGCAGATACCCTCATGAATTTCTTGCATCACATAAGTTGCTTGAGTCGGATTGAGGCACCGCAGATAGGGGCGTGAGAAACCTTGTTTATACAAAATGCCGTTGACGAGGATGTAATTGGACGACCGGGCCCTGACTTTGGCGGCTTGCTGTTGGTCGTCTGGAAGTTCCCCCGTTGTTAGAAATAGAAAGATGTCCGACGCCCAAGGGATGGGCTCATTTTGAAGGAATTGTATTTCGTGCTGGTCGGGGCAAATGGCGGGGTGGGATAGGTATTCGAGGTGGACACCACGGCTGAGGTCGGACTGGTCTGCAGAAGCCAACTGAGCCATCTCATCTGCTTTAGAGTTTTCCGCCCGAGGAATGTGCTTGATGTGGAAGGTATTGAAGAGGCGAACAAGGGGAAGTGCAATATCCCTGTAAGCCCGCATTGTGTCCTCCTTGGCATCGAATTCTCCCGTGATCTGTCCGACGATGAGCTGGGAGTCGCTGAACACTCGGATGTGGCTGACACCAATATCCCTGGCCAGGCGAAGACCTGCAATCAATGCCTCATATTCGGCCTCATTGTTACTGGCCTCAAACAGGAAACAGAGAGCGCATTTGAAATAACCACCCTCAAGGGCGGTGAGGATGAGGCCAGCCCCACTACCTTCCCTGCAGGATGATCCGTCGACGTTGAGAGTCCAAGAATGAGGGTCTTCTGGCTCGATGGGAGCTGGTGGGGGTGGAGAGGCAGTGGTTGGGGTAGGATTAGTGAATTCCAGGATGAAATTGGCGATAGCTTGCCCCTTAATTACTGTTCAAGGCCGGTAAGAGATGTCAAACTAGCTGAGTTCCACTGACCATTGCATGAGTCTGCCGGAAAGTTCTGGTTGCTGCATGACCTTCTTCAAGGGTTGGTCGGTGAGGACCACTATGGAGTAGGCTTGGAAGTAAGGACGGAGTCATCTGGAGGCGGTGACCAAGGCCAAGGATAATTTTTCTAACAGTGGGTAGTTCTACTCCGCTCCCCTGAGGGCCCGACTGATGTAGTAGACCGGTCGTTGGACAGAGCCGTCTTCCCTGATAAGAGCTGCACTGACAGCGGTGCTTGATACGGCTAGATAGAGGAAGAGGGGCTCGCCCGTGATTGCCTGTGAAATGAGGGGGGGATTGGCCATACACTGCTTCAACTGTTGAAAAGTCTCTTCGGATTCAGCCGTCCATTCAAAAGTTTGCCGAAGAACTTTGAAGAATGGTAGGCACTTATCCGTTGCGCGGGAAATAAAGCGGTTGAGGGCTGCAACTCGGCCAGTGAGTCTTTGGACCTCCTTAACCGTTGTGGGTGACTGCATCTCGACCAAGGCCTTGATCTTTTCAGGGTTAGCTTCAATGCCCCGCTGGCTGACCATAAAACCCAAAAACTTCCCGGATCCTACGCCGAAGGCGCACTTCTCTGGGTTGAGCTTCATTTGGTACTTGCGTAGGGTGGCGAAGGTTTCTCGCAGGTCGGTCAGATGATCAGTGGAGAGTTTGCTCTTGACCAGCATGTCGTCGACATATACTTCCATATTCCGACCTATCTGGTGATGGAAAACGGCATTGACCAACCGCTGGTAGGTGGCCCCAGCGTTCTTTAATCCGAATGACATCACACGGTAGTGGTAGGTACCTCGGTCGGTAATAAAGGATGTATGTTCCCGATCGGACGGGTGCATCAGGATTTGGTTGTAACCAGAGAAAGCATTCATGAAGCTGAGAATTTGATGACCGGCCGTGGCGTCGACCAGCAGATCTATGCGGGGAAGAGGATAGCTGTCTTTGGGGCAAGCTCGGTTCAGGTCAGAGTAATCGACACAGAGTCGCCATTTGCCATTGTTCTTGCGGACTAGGACCACGTTTGACAACCATTTAGGGTAGTCCACGTTTTTGATGAATTGGGCCTCAAGGAGCTTGTCAACCTCTGCGGCTATAAGAGTATTGCGCTCCGGATGAAAAATGCGCTGCTTCTGGCGGTAAGGTCAGAAATGGGGTTTAATGCTGAGGCGGTGAGTTATGAAAGAGGGGTCAATGCCTGGCATGTCTGAGTGAGTCCAGGCAAATACATCATTATGCTTGGTCAGAAGGGCAGTAAGGTCAGCCTTAGCTTGAGGGGATAGTTGGCTGCCGATCTTGGCAGTTTTCATTGGGTTGGTGGGATCGATGGGAATCTCAACGAGCTCCTCCACCGGTTCTCCTCAGACCAGCTCGTCCTTATCTCGGACGTCAAGTCCTTCAATGATCATGGCCTCCTTCAGCTTGACTTCCTTGAGTGAGGCGACATAACATTCCCTGGCTGCGGTCTGCTCCTCCCTTACTGTCCCGACGCCCAGGTCAGTAGGGAACTTTATAGCGAGGTGGTAGGTTGAAGTGATAGCTTGAAAAACGTTGAGGGCGGTGCGACCAAGGATGATGTTGTAGGCAGAGGGACAGTCGACCACAAGGAAAGTGAACAACTTCGTAGTCTGCCGTGGGTATTCGCCGATGGTAATGGGGAGATCGATGGAGCCGATGGAGGTCACCCGGTCGCTAGTGAAACCGACCAAAGGGGTTTGGAGGGGCGACAGACTTTCCTCCCCAATCTTGAGCTGGCGAAAACAGTTGAGGAATATGATGTCTGAAGAACTGCCGTTGTCGATGAGAACCCGTCTGACCTTATAGTTGGAGAGGAGGGCAGAAATGACGAGAGGGTCATCATGAGGATAACGGATGCCTGTACAGTCGGCGTCCGTGAAGGTGATGGGCTCTGTCCACTGCTTGGGCTGTTTGGAGGGTCGGTCTACTGTGGCAACTGCTTTGTCTGAGCCTTGCCTTACCTTTCAGAGTTTTGCTCTCTGAGCCGAGCGGGATGGTCCCCCATAAGTAGGGCCACCTGAAATGACTCGGATTTCACCAACTGGCGGAGGGGGATTACCTGGCGGCCGAGGTTGTTGTGGAGGGCGATCATGGCCTTGGTTAGGTTGGGCTGGCTGCCGAGGTGGGGTGCGCCGGCGGTTGTTTCTGAGGGGCTCGGTTCTTTGCCTCTGCTGGGGGCGGGTGTCCGTGAAGCGGCTGAGACGTCCCTGACGTATTAGGGTCTCGACCTGATCCTTGAGGTTGATGCAGTCATCAGTGTTATGGCCATGGTCCTGGTGGAAACGACAATATTTGGACTGGTCTTTTCGATTGGAAGGGGTTCGTGAAGGTAGGGGCCATTTGAGGGGGTAGTCCCGTTGAATCTGGTTGAGGACTTGTTCTATGGGAGAATTAAGGGGGGTGTACCGCTCGAACCGACCGGGCGGTCGGGCTGGTGCTGATCGGTCAGCGCGGGGGGGGGGGGGGGGGGGTCGGTCCTTATAGTGGGGTGTTTGGCTATTATACTGGGTGTTTCTGGGTTCTGAGTCTTTTCTCTTTTCCCTAGGGGTCGGGTTTTTAGCTATGGGATCCTGCCGGGCGGCTAGTGAATCTTCAGCATTCATGTATTTCTGGGCTTTGGAGAGTAGGACTGCCATGGAGGTCGGGGGATTTTTGGAGAGGGAGAAGAGGAAATCGGACGATCATAGCCCGGCCATGAAAGCCGTGAGGATGACCTTGTCATCGTTTTCCGCTACTTGCAGGGCTTCGGTGTTGAAGCGGGTAACAAAACTACGCAGCGACTCCTCCTCGGTCTGACGGATGTTGAGGAGTTGGGTTGCCGGGCGACGTTGGCGCTGGGCTCTAATGAAATGACTAAGGAAGGAGTCGCTGAGGTGCTGGAAAGTGGAGATAGAGTCTGCTGGTAACTGGCTGAACCACAGTCGAGCTGACCCCTTCAGTGTCACGGGGAAAGCCCGACACATGATCTCGTCAGGGAAGGCATGGAGGATCATGAGGGTTCGGTAGGTCTCCAAATGGTCGACTGGGTCCGTCGTACCGTCAAAAGAGTCAATGGTGGGCATCTTGAACTTGGCGGGCAGAGGTTTATCCCGGATGGAGGCAACAAATGGTGAGTTTGTTGTGGTAGAGGGTTTATACTGAATGTTCTGCATGACCCCTTGGAGTTGGAGCTTCATTGCTCGGAGTTCAGCGTCCCAGAGGGGAATGTTGTCACCATGGTCAGTCAATGGGGGCTGGACGCTGCTGGCTTCCCCTTCAGGGGCTGGTGCCACGACCGACGGGCGTGGGGGTGGAGGTGGTAGATTTATATGTGGAGGAGGAGGTTGCAAACCTTCCAAGTTGGGTGGATAGGGTTGCGGAACAGTATGGCTCGGGGCTCTTTCTTGGTTGGGTGAAATATCTGGAGGTGGTGGAGGAGGCATCAGAAGATTTCTTTGGAGTAAAGCATTTATCAGGGCCTGGTTTTGCTCGGCCATGTGGTTAATGCTGTTGGTAAGCTCTATAAAATACTACGGTGGGTTGTTTGGATTGGGGGGGTCGGCATGATGGTCGACAGCATTATTGTGAGAAACCATGGATGTAGTCGTGACCATACACTTTGATGGGTAGGAGGAAAAGGTTGTTGGGATAGGGTCTCCGGCGACAATGAGCACAACTGGCGCGCGGAGCAAAGTCTTTCCCATAGACGGCGCCAACTGTTGATACAGTTTGTTCCAGTGAATGGGTCGGACAGGTCCAAGCTCCTCAATACCCACGTCCAAATGATCAAGCCCACCGGATTACCTGCAAGCAAGTCCAATGGGGAACGGGGTAGTCCCCCAGTGAACCCTCCAACGAGCAAGTTAGAAGGAGAAGTAGGGTGCTTTTGAGAGAGATTAGAGATAGAAAAGCTTAACCTTCTTCTTGTCTTCAACGTTTGTTTATATCCTTTAGTAATCATTTCGCTGTCCCTTCCGACCTGCCCTCCTCACTGAAAGTCTAGGCTGTAGCTTACCTTGTTCAGGGTAAGGGGGTCCTGTTCCGACGGGGAGGTGTTGTCGTAATAAATGCTGTGATGGGCTGCATTAATGGTGATGTGCAGTGGCAATAACTTTGCAGATCTTTGTCTGCTGATGTGGCTCGTCCTTTACCTGCCATGTGTCTGAATGTCATTGGCTCTTTATGCCATGTTGGATTCCAGCTGTTCTGGACCTTACCAGCTGGGTTATGTATTGGGCTCCAAGTGATGGGCTTGGGTTGTTTATAGTGATTCATGGCCTTTATGGGCTTGTACACGTCAATTATTATTATTATTTAGTAATTTTTACTTAAATTTATGATCCAAATACAATTTAAAATGTGAAGTTTTAGATTCAATTTAAAAAAATGGCGTTCTTTTGCTATAGTAATCTAATTTGACAATATTTTACCATGTGATAAAGAAAACGGTTCCGATAGGTAGCTCGAATTTGGAGGCTCGAATTTGGCTCGAATTCGAAGAAGAAGAAGAAGAGAAGAAGAAGAAGAAGAGAAGGAGGAATGAGGAGGAGGAGGAGGAGGAGGAGGACTGGAGGGGGCATAATCACAGCGGGAGGAGGAGGCGGAGGCGGGACCGGAGGCGACGGTGGTGGTGCTGCGACGATCGCTGGTGCTGCGACGATCGGCGGCGGCGAGGCGACGGCGGTGGTGCTGCGACGATCTCCTCTCCTCTTCTCTCTTTCTCTCTCTCTCCTTCTCTTTCTCTTCTTCTCTCTTCTTCCTCTGCTCTTCTCCTGTGTTCAACGAAGAAGAAGAAGAAGAAGAAGAAGAAGAGAAGAAGAAGAAGAAGAGAAGGAGGAATGAGGAGGAGGAGGAGGAGGACTGGAGGGGGCATAATCACAGCGGGAGGAGGAGGCGGAGGCGGGACCGGAGGCGACGGTGGTGGTGCTGCGACGATCGCTGGTGCTGCGACGATCGGCGGCGGCAAGGCGACGGCGGTGGTGCTGCGACGATCTCCTCTCCTCTTCTCTCTTTCTCCTCTCTCCTTCTCTTTCTCTTCTTCTCTCTTCTTCCTCTGCTCTTCTCCTGTGTTCAACGAAGAAGAAGAAGAAAAGAAAGAAAGAAAAGGAAGAGAAAGAAAAGGCAAAAAAAAAAAAAAAAAAATTCGAAACCCAAAACGACGTCGTTTTGGGTTTCGAGCCGAATTCGGGCTATCGAATTCGAGCTACGAGTCATTTTCCTAAAGAAAAACACAAGCACAACTTTCTACTGTAATATTTCAAAAGATTATTGTCGTTTTGGGTTTCGAGCCGAATTCGGGCCATCGAATTTGAGCTACGAGTCATTTTCCTAAAGAAAAACACAAGCACAACTTTCTACTGTAATATTTCAAAAGATTATTATGGAATTTAAATAGAGGATTTCTCAGTTTGTAAAAGAGAGAAAACGAAAGCACAAAATATGTACTCCGCCAGCACTTTAGATCGCTCTCTGTTAGGGGCGTAAAAATGGCCTGACTTGGGCCAGCTCGTCGTCGGATCTAGCGGGCTTCCATCTAAAATTGGATTGGGCCGAGCCAACCCACTCGTGCAAAATCTGGGTCTGAGTTGGGCCTGACAATTTTTTTTATTTTTTAAAAATTTTTTTCCACTAAAATTTTATTTTTTTCCACTAAAATAGCTTGAAAATGACATTGAGTCTCAGGCGGGTCGGCTGTTGGAGCTGGCCTTGAGTGGGCCAGGCCAATCAGGTTGGGTCAGGCCCCAAACACACATAGCCCAAACCCAAGGTCACAGGCTGGGCTCGAGCACAAGCCTACCCAGTCCGCTCCGGGTCATGAGCGAGCTTCTGGTTGGCCGCGGACCGGTGGACCAATTTTACACCCCTATATATTCAATATTGGTGGTAAAACGTTAGTAAAAATAAATAAAATAAAGGGGAATTTGGTCAAAATCCATTCATAATAAGACTTTCATGCACTAACAAGCACAAAAAGTTTTTCTTGAAAAATTTGGCATACACCACGATTACTAAAATATTCTTAGTGACTAATTTAATATAACTTTAAAATAAAAACTTTTGATTTAGATGTCATTTTTTAATAAAATTAATATTTTTAGAATCCTTTAATCAAGATCTATTAAACAAAATTCAAGTTGATTACGAAATTCTTTATTTAAAAAAAAAAAAAATTATCGTCGTAATTGACATAAATAATAAAATCTTACATTGAACTCTACTTCACAGTAAAATTTTATTTTGATTCACATTAAATTTCATAACTAAAATAGTTCTTATTTAATAGATCGATAAGAGAATTTTAAAATTACTATTTTTTTTTTTATTAAAATCCAATATATAGATCGAAAGTCCCACACTTCTCATGACAACATCACCGATCTTGGGTGCTTATGGGAGGCCTACGATGCATGGGATCAACCTCCACTGGTTTTTTCTTTTCACTTTAAAATTTGAAATATAAAAGTAGTTACTGAGGATAAGATTGTTTATAAAAAAAGGGTACAGTTTCTCTCCAGTCTAAATTTGGATTGGACGGTGCTGTCTGGCTCGGCCTTTTCAGGGCCTACTACGGGTCGTGTTTCGATAATCTAAACCGTTCAATGTGTAGAACTCGTCGAGTACTATATGCCTGTAAAAAATCACGTTGATCGGATATCGATAGCTATATGATCAATCAGTTTTTTTGTAAGCCGTTTATTTTTCGCCGTCCATTTTTTTTCATAAAAAACTGATTTGATCATATAGCTATCAATATCCGATCAACGTGATTTTTAACAGGCATATAGTACTCGACGAGTTCTACACATTGAACGGTTTAGATTATCAAAACACGACCCGTAGTGGGCCCCCAAGGGCCGGACAGCACCGTCCAGTCCAGATTTGGACTGGAGAGAAGCTGTGGCCTATAAAAAAATAGAAGCAATTTTTTTTGTCCTTGATGAAATATACGTTTCTTCTCTAAGGGACTTACAAATTAAAAAATCAGCATTGATAGAGACCCTCTTTAATCACCACCCCTACACACACGTGACGAGTGGTGATTGGAGAAAAAAAAAAAAAAAAGTGGCCAATGGGAGGGAAAAGGGGTCAAAGAGGGTGGAAGGGAAAGGGAATTTGAAACGTTTTTCTAAAAAATTTGAACTGTCCTTTTTATTTTAAAGGGGACCAATGAGAATTTTTTTACCAAGTGTCATAAATTAATATGCATTCAAGGTACCACATAACATTTCTTCTACTTGCTCTACACAAAATTTGACACAATCCACAATGGTAGAACCAATCTCTTATAAAAAAAAAAAAAAAAAAAAATGATGAGCCTTTTTGGTATATTTTATTGTAAACTAAAATTTGATAATTAAAAAGTAAAAATTAAAATCAATTATTTCTAACTAATTTGACATAAACTTATAAAATAATATAAAAATATTAAAAATAACTTAAATAAGTTGTATCAAACGGTCCTAATTTTTATTGTGTGATCCACGATAAGTTTAGAACATTTTTTATACTTTTTCATTGCCTAATTTGTATTGCATTCGTTATTTTGTGATCAATTTTTCTACTAGCAATGGTTGTAAATTGTAATAATAAAATTGACATAATTCTTATATGAGTTTAAAATAAAATCTATTTACATAAAAATTAATCATAAAATCCACACAATCATCTCATACAAAGGATGAATCCCATAATTTAAAAAAAAAAAAAAGAAAAAAAAAAGAAAAAAAAAAGTAAGGCTCATTTCATATGAAAAAATTGTAACTGATTTTATGATTTGTTTATTTGTTTGTACATTCCAGCAATAAAAATTCCAAAAAATTATTCAGAAAAGTGCATTTAACGATCACAACCATTCTAAGTGGGTGCTTGGAGTATGCTTTTCCTGTGATTTTCTTTTGTTGACTTTTTATTTTCGTTTTTAGTAATTTTTTTTTTTTAAATTTCAAAAACTTCTAGGCTTACATTTTGTTTGACAAAACGAATTGAGAAATTAAAAAAAAAAATTGAAAAACGTCATGAGAAGACAAAAATAAGCAAAAAATAATAAACTTTTTTTTACTTATTTTGGATTTTTTTTATTGAATCTTTTGTTTTTTTTTTTGTTTTTTTTACTTTTTAAAATCATCTATATAAGACAAACAAAAAAAATTAAAAATTTTTAACATAATTTTAAGAAAATGTCACTAAAAAAAAAAAAAAAAAAAGTTATTTGAGAGTTTCAAACAACTTGTAAATGAACCATGGTGGGTGGTGGTGGCCTTGTGGTGAAGGCAGCTTGTTTCACAAGAGTGAGTTTGGTTCGATTTTGAGAGATATGAATTTATTGAGTTGTCTAGCTGACTCTCTATACGACTTTCTATACGAAGATCTCGCACTGTACTCCGATCAAAACCAAACTCCTCACTTTTGAGCATAAATTTATTTCACGGACCATAATTTTCCTGGTACATTTTTTTTTTTTTTCGCATTTACGATTGCGTTAAAAGCACTTTTCAATTGAGCGGTGCGGTGTGGACTACCACCACCACTGAACCCTGTCTTTTACCGTCCTCTCTCTGACAACTCACAAGCTCTATGCCCATACTCTTTACTATACAAACAAAAGCTCACGAGTCACAATATACATAGTCAGAGAAAGAATTATATGCCACTACGTATAGACAGAGAGACAGAGAGAGAGAGAGAAATCTTGTGAGGTTTGCACATAGAGAATTAGAGAGAGAGAGAGAGAGAGAGAGATGAGAGAAGTCAAAAGTCTGTTTTCCTTGTTCCTAATAATCATCTTTGGACTAGTCTTTATTGTTAATCAAGTAAATGGTGAAGACCCATACAGGTTCTACACTTGGGCAATCACTTATGGTGACATCTACCCTCTTGGTGTCAAACAACAGGTTCTTATTCTTCTTCTTCTTCTTCTTGTCCCATGTACTGTGTGTGTATGTTGTGTTGTTGGATTTTCTTGAAAATGTTATGTTGGGTTGAGAATCATAAAAGTGAAAGAAATGGATGTGGTGGGGGGTGTTGCAGGGAATCTTGATAAATGGGCAGTTTCCAGGGCCACAGATCGACTGTGTCACCAATGACAACCTCATTATCAGTGTCTTCAATTACTTGAATGAGCCTTTTCTCATCTCTTGGTATGTTTAACTTCATCATTATCCTTATATCTATCTGCATTATGTATATATGTATATCTTGTGTTTCCCAATCATCTTGATTGGTGGTTTAGTGATGGGATATCCAAGGAAAATGTATACTTCTTGTTAGAAAATATTGATATTGCCATAGTTCCTAGTTTTTTATTGGAAATTATGTATTTATTTTATTTTATTTTTGGGGGTATTACCATAGCTTTAGATTTCATTTGTGTCTCAATTGACCAATATATCCCTTACCCTTCAGCACCTAATTACCGAAAAGGAAGGTAGATTTGTCAAGTCTATGAGGTTACTTTGGCAATTTGACTCTATGGACGGATATCATTTGTCATTTTATTAAAAAATATGGGTACTTTTCAGCATAGAATTTTTAGTGATGGAGTAGGCAAGAAAAGGTTGAAAACTTTTGCTCTTAGGGGTCCCTTTTTTGACATTCTTGGGAGCTATAGGAATGGGGGGACTTATGGTTAGAACTATGGGTGTTTTGACCTTTTCTTTTCATTTTTCAATTCGCTAAAAAATCCTCCAAAAAAACTATTGGGGAATCAATGAGCCCATGAATCCGTGGCAATACAACCCAATTCATCGGGAAGAACTCTAGTGCACACACGCTCAACACCATGGTTCAACATACATTATTTAGAGTTTTTCCCTGAGAAAATCTGTCTTTTTTTTTTTTTTCTTTTCTTTGAACTACATATTTACTACTGTATCTGTGTTATGCCACACACCACACACGAGATTCAAGTCATTCATTGATATGATTTCGTGTACAACCCACAACAATGAGTTGTCTGGATCTCGTGTGTGCGGTACTGAATAATTTTTGGGTCTGAACTGATCTCATGGTTCACATGCCATAGATCTCTGACATGTGAAGCAATGTGACAGAGCTGGCATTGATTCTGGTTTGTGTATGGTACCCAAAATGCCCGACCATGGTCCAGCTACATTATTATTATTAAAAAGTAATGGATAGAGTAAAAAATGAAAAATAAAATAGAAGCGTTCTCTTGATCTGGATCTACCTATAACCATACATTCTTCCCATGGCTTGACTTTCGATAATTTAAAATAATGTAGCACCAGCTGGAAAGTATTAAGACTACTAGATTAAATTCTCAAGTCTCTGACTTCAAAATTAATTGCTCAAGTTCTAATTTGCCTTTAAGAAAGACTAAATCCCTGTAAAATGCTATTTTTTTTAAAATATAAAAAATAAAATTAGGATTTTGGGATTCATTTATTCGAGTTTGTCTCCTCTTCAATTCATGATGTCACGTATGCATTTCAATTCATATGTATGAACTTTAGGGAGCGTTATTGTTCTTTGTTAAAGACTATTTTGACCCCCCAAAAAATAATTTAACTACAATCTCTTCTGGATTAATTCTGATATCATGGAAGATATAAGCGAGACAGACTTGCAATAGCATGATTGATCTGAATTTTGATTCTCATCATGTCCCGTGATTGTTCTCTAGGAATGGCTTACAACACAGGAGGAATTCATGGCAGGACGGGATGTATGGCACTAACTGTCCAATCCCGCCAAGGAGGAATTTTACTTACAATCTTCAAGCAAAGGACCAAATCGGTAGCTTCTTCTACTTTCCATCTCTTGGACTCCACAAGGCTGCTGGAGGTTTCGGTGGCATTAAAATCTCAAGCCGCCCTCGAATTCCGGTCCCTTTCCCTCCTCCTGCTGCTGATTATACTGTCCTGGCTGGAGACTGGTTCAAAAGAAGTCATAGAGTTAGTCTTCCATGTGCCTTTTTTTTTTTTTTTCTCCCCTCATTCAATTCCATTACTAATAAGGGTTCTTTGTTGTTCCAGCAATTAACGCTATTCTTGGATGCTGGTCACAATCTTCCATTCCCCGATGGCCTTCTCATCAATGGGCGAGGATGGAACGGGTACACATTCACTATTGATCAAGGTGTGTTTATCAATGATATGTTCCCCTATTCATAATTTTTCTCAACATCATCTTCATTGACCATTTTGTGACCTCATTATCCCAATAATTTTTGTTTGCAGGTAAGACATACAGGTTCAGGATATCAAATGTGGGGCTTGCGACATCCATTAACTTTAGAATACAAGGGCACACAATGAAATTAGTAGAGGTAGAAGGATCGCATACACTCCAGAATGCTTACTCTTCCCTCGACATCCATCTGGGTCAATCCCTTTCTGTCTTGATCACTGCTGATCAGCCTCCAAAGGATTACTACATTGTCGTTTCTTCACGCTTCACCTCTCGAATACTCACAACCACGGCCATTCTCCACTACAGTAACTCATTTACCCGTGTTTTTGGTCCTCCTCCTGGAGGACCTACCACTCAGATTGATTGGTCCCTCAACCAGGCCAGATCTATAAGGTGATCCAAATCAACCCGAGACTCCAATGTTTTTCATAGAATTTTTGTATGATACTAATATGGCATATCAAATTTTTGAATTTTTGCATACTAGAAGACCTGTTGGAACTAGCTGTCCAAATCAACACATAATATAGTTTATCATAAGATAAACATCCTTTAAAAACTTGTCTAGATTACTAGTATGCACACACCACTGATCAGGCTTGTTTCTAGAACATGGATTGCACGCTAAAAACCTAGCTAGATGACCTCTGGAATTTGTGTGGAGAAAAATCTACTACATTGGATGATCAGATAACGACAATCGGAATCAACGCCATAACACTCTCTCTAAACTTGCAACCACAAACAACGAGTCCTTACTGGCTATGGTGTGCAGCTAAGGGAATCCTGATGCTTGAGTCAATAATTACAAGTGAACTCTCAAATATGGTGATAGTATAATTGCTCAGAATTGCATCTCTTCCCCTAGGCTAAGTGTTGCTTTTATACTACTTAAACTGACCTTTCAAAATATTATGTGACTACCTCCCATGTTGCTCTACCCTAAGCGGGATTGTCCCTTGTCCAATGATTTTCCCCTAATGATGTGTTTGGTTGGGAGATTTAGAAGAGATTTGGAAATGAAAAGGAAAAGGTATGTGAAATTATGTGAAATGTAAGTATATTTTATTTACATTTCACCTACATTTTTTTTTTCCTTTTCTAAATTCCATCCAAATCTCCTAACCAAACACAACGTAAGCGATAAGCATAATCGCACTTTTTTGTGTACTTATTATTGACTTGTTCCACCCCTTGCTCGGGCTTGGCCATCCAATCACATGGTTGACCAGACACACTGTTTGTGCAATTGGCTATTCGTCCTGATTGGCTGCCGCCCAACTTACTTGGCCGAGTAGCGTGGTTGAGTGAAATGACCTGCAATCGAATCAGTTAATATTGTAAATTTTTTTATGCAATTTCTTGCTCTTGTGACGGTACCAATTGCTTCAACATCTGTTATTTCATGCTCTCTAAATCCAGGTGGAATCTCACTGCAAGTGGACCGCGTCCAAACCCACAAGGCTCATACCATTATGGAATGATACAAACTTCCCGGACCATCATGCTTGCAAACTCTGCACCTTTTATCAATGGCAAGCAGAGGTATGCTGTGAACGGTGTCTCATTCTTCCGTCCTGACACTCCGTTGAAACTCGCTGACTACTTCAATATTGGGGGAGTCTTCAATCTGGGAAGCATCCCTGACAGCCCCAACTGGGGAAACGGCTACCTTGCCACGTCTGTCATGGCTGCTAATTTCCGTGCTTTCGTTGAGATTGTGTTCCAAAACTGGGAGGACACCGTACAGTCTTGGCACATTGATGGCTATTCCTTCTTTGTTGTTGGGTAAGCTTTATTTGGCTATGAAATGCAAGTAATTATATGTTTTCTTGAAATTTGAAATCTATTGAGAAGTTGTTGAATTGGGCAGGATGGATGGGGGGCAGTGGACAACAGCAAGCAGATCACGCTACAATTTGAGAGACACAGTTGCCCGTTGCACGACTCAAGTATGTGGGTTTAAAATTTGTCATCTTCTTCGAAATGTAATACAATGCTTGTATGATCAATGGCTCGATGTGTTTGATTTTGGTGCAGGTGTATCCCAAGTCATGGACTGCAATCTACATTGCACTGGACAACGTGGGAATGTGGAACATTAGGTCCGAGAACTGGGCAAGGCAATACTTGGGCCAACAATTCTATCTGAGGGTATACTCCCCTGCAAATTCATGGAGAGATGAGTATCCTATCCCAAAGAATGCTCTTCTTTGTGGTCGAGCATCCGGTCGCCACACCCGACCTCTTTGATGATTCATGCAGGAGGGCATAATTTCTGTCACGAGAGGGTGACCGGGATTTGTTGGGTTCAGACAGAGAGGGTTCTCTGCGGGAATAGGTTCAATGCTCAACTCGAGCAACTGAATCATTAATTTCTTCATTCCTCATTCTCTCATTCAATTTTTTTTTTTTCTTTCCCTTCTTATATCGTCATTTATTTTGTAAAACCTAGTCTAGTTTTAATCCATGTGACTACTTGATCCTTATTTACCACGAAGAAATTGAATTAGTTTGTTGCTACTTGTGTAGTGTTCTTGGCAATCTGTCGTCTTGAAAGGCATTGATCTTCTGAATCAATGTGGTTAGTCATGAAAACTCTGCTCAAGCATTCCAATAATAGAGTTGAAGGTTCTAACCAGAATGGTGTAATTTGGTGTTCTATCATATGCTGTAAACTGTGCTTTTTGTTCCTATATTCCTCTTCGGGATGTAATTTGCTTTTTGTTTTGCAAGTTTAGCTCGGCCTTTTGGCTTGTTGGAGCATATCTCCAAATGGTTTATAATAACTAAATGATTAGCTCTCGATATATTTTAGCAATGAATAGTGTTAAAATATTATATTTGAACAACGTTGCTACAATAGTAACTTTGTTATTTCTTTTATTTTCATCTCAAGATGTCAAATAGATATATGCTATATGTGAGTCTCATTAGAAGAGATGTACAAACAAACTAGCTTGTCGAATTCTCACCATAGCCATACCTTGTGACAATCCTTTTAGCATATGCTAAATATAAAAGAAAAAACATCGTTGGAAACCTATTTTTCAATAGAACGCT
>JAPPVO010000014.1:114016513-114154936 GCA_030407325.1 Camellia japonica | reverse complement strand
AACAATAAAACATTCTCAATAATAGGAGAGAGATTTTTACCAATACTTTCCTATACCAATGATTTTACCCTTGCTATTGTCGCCAAAAGTCACATATCTGCCATCCTTTGGTTGAAGTGTGGCGAACATAGCTTTATTTCCAGTCATGTGCCTCGGGCATGCACTGTCGAGATACCATCTATCGTTACTGGATTTTGTCTTGAAACATACCTACAAAAATTGATTTTTTCTATTGTACCCATTTTTTCCTTGGGTCCATAAAAGTTAGAATTTGATACTCTTGAAATGTCCTTAGGGACCTACATCTTTTTTATTTTAGCAAAAGGATTTCTTTTAACAGGACATGAAGGTGAAAAATGACCTTTTGTACCACAAAATGACATGTGAGATGAGAGTGATTAGAAGATGCATACACAAAGCTATTTTTGACAGTTTTTACTTTTGAAAAAGGTTTATATCCAATTCGGGCTCTACCAAAAGTACGTTTTGATTTTTAAGAATTTTATCTAAAGTCTCTCTACCTTGAGTGAATTTTGAAAGAGTATTTTCAAGTCTTAATATTTCTTTCAAAATAATTTGCTCCTTTTTTAAAGACTCGTTTTCTTTTTGCAATACAACTAAATGTTTTTCAGAAATTGAAGACTCTTTTCGAGTTAAAATCTTCATTTTCCTTTTTCATGGCTTCATTTTCTAAAAACATTTATCTTGGAAGTCAATGATTCATTTTCTTTTGATAAACTTGAAATTACTTTCTTTTGACAATTATTTTTCAAACTAAGTTTCTTAAATTCAGCATGTAATTCATCAAAAGCTAATTGTAATTCATCAAATGTAAATGATTCGTCATTTACCCATTTTCGTTTCCAAGTGCCATTAAGCATAGGTTAGCAACCTCATTTTTGCAAACTTCGGTTTCTGTGTCGCTTTTCATCACTATCTTCTCCCCATGCTGCAATCATAGCTTTCTTCTTGTCCTTCTTGAATTTTTCTTAAGTTCTGGACATTCTGATTTGTAGTGTCCAGGTTTGTTGCATTCGTAGCAGGTTACTTCAGATTTTTTGTGATTTTCTCCTCTTTGAAAATTCCTGTTGTTGAAGTCTTTTCTGAAAAAATTCGTACACCTTGTTTCTTTCTCACAAACCTTTGGAACTTTCTAGTGATGAATGCCATTTCCTCATCCTCATCTGAATCATCTTCCTTATCCTCTTGATGTTTCGAGGTGGATTTGAAGGCTATTCCTTTCTTCTTGTTGTTGTCCTCCTCTTCCTTTCCTTCTTGCATTATGAGCTCATGAGTTAAGAGAGATCCCATTAACTCATCTAGACTTAGCTTTGATAAATCCTTGGCTTCGGTAATGGCAATGACTTTTGTCTCCCAACTTTTTGGTAATGACCTAAGCACTTTTCTTACAATTTCAGCATTAGTATATATTTTGCCAAGAGAAGTTAAACCATTAATAATATCAGTAAAACGAGTAAACATTTGAGGAATAGTTTCATCAGGTTTCATTTTAAAGAGTTCATAATTATGGACTAGCAAACTGACTCTAGATTCTTTAACTTGTTCGGTTCCCTCATGAGTTACTATCAAGCTTGTCCCAAATTTCTTTTGCGGTTTACATGTGGAAATTCTGTTGAACTCATTGGCATCTAAGGCGCAGTACAACATGTTTGTAGCTTTGACATTAATTTGAGCCATTCTAGTATCTGATTCATCCCACTCATCTTCAGGTTTTGGTACCCTAAGTCCATCTACAGTTTTGGTAGGAATTTTTGGACCATTGCAAATAATTTTCCAACATTCATAATCATTAGATTGAATATGTATGGTCATCCTAGTTTTCAATAGCTAAAATTTGTGCCGCTAAATAGAGGTGGAAAAATCAGAGGGAAATCGACCGACACTGAAGACATGGAAAATTACACGAGTTCTCACCAATCTACTAGGGAATCTGTGCTTTATTGAATCTAACTGGTGTTGTTTTTATACCATCTTCACCAAGATATTACTCACCCGATTGTCAAATCCACAACGTTGATACAATCCTCAAAATCCACTAAAAGTTAAGATCAAAGAATCCGTCGAAAAGAAATCTTTACTTGAAAGTTGAATTTGAATAAAAACTCAGGTGATTTTCAACCAAATGTTTAACGTTTCTCTACAAGTTCAACTTCAACTTCTTTCTAAAATTTAGGTACGATTATATTCAAATTACATGATCTAATGTAGTAAATTTTTTATTTTTTTAGAGCAAATTAAACTTAGTACTCTACATTTTGTATCAGTCTCACTTTGTTCCCTGATCTTTAAAAAGTGACAGTTAACACCTCACACTTTGGTCAAGTTCCAATCCAACTCATATTTGTTAACCCCACATTAAATAAGGCTCTTATCTTTCCATTTGTCTTATTTAATGTGAGTTAACAAATAGGTTGGATTAAAACTTGACTAAAGATATATGATGTGATTATTGTCACTTTTTAAAGGTCAAATGAGACTGGATGTAAAATATAGGGACTAGGTGTAAGTTTCCCTTTATTATATTTTCCTAAAAGTGACCATGTGAATTTCACATGTTAATTTTCCGTTTGCCTAATTTAACGTGGATTAACAGATGGGTTGAATTGTAACTTGGTTTTGTGAGGTGTTAATTGTCACTTTTTTAAATATTATGAGACGAAGTGAAACTGTGTGTAAAATGTAGAGCTGCGAAGTATAATTTGCCTTTTTTATTTTTTATTTTTTCCCTTTCTATAATCCTTCTCAATGTAGATAAGTTTAACAAATGGGTATTTTTTTCATAAATCTCTTTTCACCTACTTATATTCTATTTAGTCCACATTATTTTCTTATATTCCAATAATTTCTATGAGTGACATAATTACTAAAATATTCCAATAATATTCACATTTACAATGTGAATGTTTACAACGTTCACATATCAATGTGAACATTCACACGTTAATGTGAATATTCACCTTGTAAAATATGAATGTTCACATCGCCAAATTGCTAACCATTCAAAAAATATTTTTAAGCGTAAAATTATCCATAAAATACTTTAAATATTAGAATTAGGATTTGATAGATCAAATGTTTAAACAATAAGACTTATTAAAATAGGAGAGATATCTTTAAAATGATTTTTTTAATGAATTTTCCTTTAACAAAATCTATTTTAATGGGTGTGCGTGTATTAAAATTAAATTTTAAAAAAACAATGCATATGCACTTAGCTTTTGACTGACTTCTCAGCCATGGTGCCAAGGATTCAACCTTAAGTATTTAGGCTCCTTTCTTAAAAACAAATAAATAAAATTGAATAGAAGGTAAACAATTGCCATCAAGTTGATATTAATAAGACATAAAAAATAAAAAATAAAAATCTATATATATATTTCATGCACAAAATTCATTTGATTTTCAAGGAAAATGGCCCAGACCCCCACGACTCCCACTGTTTTCTGATTGGTGGAATTTTTATTTATTTATTTTTTTTTTTTTTAAGTCCTACTATCACAGTCCCCACGTGGAGGTGGGGTTGGGGTCACCCCTATTGGGGGTCCCAGCAATACTAGATTTTCAATAGGTTGTTTTCTGACATTGAAATAGCTTTTTATTTTTCATTTACGTTGGACCAAATAGTGAAGAGAAAACATGTTTTGCTTCAAAGCACCAAGGGTGTGTTTAATTAGACGAACTGTATAAGGAGAGCGTAGAATTCATCGGACTTGAATAATGAGATTGTGAATCTTCCGGACTATTTGGTTGGATTAGATGTGTATCTCGTGTCTATTTTCTCATGGGATTAAATGTCTGAAAAGATTATTTTTTAGTGAATCCAATATTTAGTTGGACGGACTGGATAGATATAAAAACAAAAGATTATTTTATCCTTTCAATTGTTTACGAAGTAATAGTAATGTTAAACATATTTTTAATTATTTTTAGCAAGATTAAATAAAAAATTATTTTATTTTATTTTTTACACAATTAAATAAATTTATTTTTTAAAAATTAAATAAATAAAATATCAATAAAAATATGTTATTTTTTAATTAAAATTTTAAATAAATTTATTTTAAAAAATAATAATAATTAAATAAAACATCTATTAAAATTTAAATAATGAAATTAAAAAATTTAAAATAAAATATTTATAAAAAATTAAATAAATAAAACATCAATAAAAAGTTAAATAAAATTATTTTATTTTTAAATTGAGACATTTAAATTTTATTGAATTTTACTAAATTAATACATAATTAAATAGTAGAGGATCAAAATAGTCATTTCACCATCTAATCCCAACGATAAATAATTCCATGAAAATTGTCCCACACCTCTCCCCCGGAATAATATAATCTCACATGTGGGGGATAAGGAGTCCGGCTGGACTCTATATCTGGCGAACTAAAAAATAAATAAACGCCAGATAAAAATCTTCCTTCGATTTATAATTCGAACAGTAAATAATCCCCCTAATCCCCCAATCAACACATCCCAAGTGAATTCCCATTCAAAGCAAGCACAAAGAGTGCTGCTATTAACACCTATCTTTCTTCTTTGGACCTTTCATTTCTTTTATTTTTTTAATTCCAATTTTGTCCAAATATAAAGTTACATTTTTACCCTCATTCCTAACATTCTAACCCTAATTTTCCAAGCCCTAACCCTAACCTTAACCCTAATTTTCCAAACCCTACCCCAATACCTAACATAACAACGCCTCTCTCTCTCTTCTCCCCTTCATTTTCCCATTGACGCGACTGATGGCCCCTACCATCGTCGCCTCGCCACTGTCCGACGTCATCGCTAGCTCTGGCGTCGGCGACGTTCTTGCAGCCCTCCTCTTTAACACTCGCGGCAGCGGAGCTTCGATTCGCACCCCTTTCATTTTCCCATTGACGCGACTGATGGCCCCTACCATCGTCACCTCGCCACTGCCTCCGACGTCATCGCTAGCTCTGTCGGCGACGTTCTTGCAGCCCTCCTCTTTAACACTCGCGGCAGCGGAGCTCCGATTCGCACCGCTGAAGAGGCGTGGAGTTCGTAACAATCTGAATTGACTTGATTAGATATGGAGCTACTCACAAGTTCTACATCAAATTTGAAGCTACGCGATTTGTACATCATCAATTTTGGACTCTTCCGCAACTCCGTCGCCGCTAGAGTTTACAAGGTGGTCTGTAAAACAGAGTGAATCGATGACTCATAAAAACAAATATGAGAGATTTATTGAGCAATGTATTATTGGTGCAGTAGATTTCTTCTATGATTCTCTTAGTGTTTGTTTGTTGCAATTTATGAAGTTCTTTGTTGTCTAAGAGATAAATGGGCTAATGATTTCACCTCAAATCTTAATTTCAATATAATCGTTTTTCAAATCCACAATAATTGTCCTGTTTGTAGATTTGAGCTGAGAGGTTGGGAGGGCCAAAGTGAAGAGATAGGTGCTAATAGTAGCCCTTAGGGATGGTAATTTGAACCCAGCTCAACGGGAACCCGATCCCCCGACCCCGATTGGAACGGGTTTTCCCTAAAAAATTATCCATAGGGCCGGGGATGGTATTGAAAATTGAATCCCTGTCGTCTCTCTCTCTCTCTCTTTGAATGTGTTAGACTTTTTATTTTTTATTTTTTACATTTTGAGCTCAGATCTGTTCGTCTCTCTCTCTCTGAATGGGTGTGTTGTTGTTGATAATGATGATGAATAGATGATTGTTGTTGATGAATGAATGTGTTGTTGTTGATGATGATAATGAACAGATGATTGTTATTGTTGATGAATATATATTGTTATTGTTGATGATAAATATATGTACATTTTGATCTCAGATCTGTTTTTTTTTTTTTTTTTTGGCTGGGGAATTTTTGAAGTCGGGGAAACCCGATCCCTGTTAGGGGCCCGGGGTGGGGGCGGTGATAGGCTCCCCGTTGGGGATCGGGGATGGGGGCGAAAAAATTTCTACCATCAGGAATCGGGGACAAGGAGTGTGGTCCCCGGCCCGTTGCCATTCCTAGCTACCCTCAAGCACAAATTGAAGATTCAAGATTTTTACTTCAAAGAATTGGATCACGCGCCAAACACATCAACCGTTAGGCAAATCAGTATACTGATGCATTAGCAAAGTAAGAGTAGACCAAAATGATAACCTTGTTGTGATTAATGAAAACCTCCTGCCCAAATGAGGCACTTGCTTATAGTTGACATGCTAGGAGGTGTTTATGAGAGGGAATAACCCTCATTTTCTTTTTTGTAATTCTCCTTTGCACCTTAAATTAATGACATTTTTCATCAAATATCATTAAAAGAATATCACTAATTATTAATTTTCAACGTCAATTTGAAAAATTTGTCATAAAAAATATCACTAATTATAAGTTTTAGTGATAGTTTAAAAAATTCGTTGCAGAAAAACTTCACTAATTGTAATTTTTAGCTACAATTTATAAAAATCGTGACAAAAAAAGTCACTAATTGTCAATTTTTTAGTGACATGTAAAAAATCATCAGAAAAAATTAATTTTAGTCGCAATTTTATTAGGACTTATTTTCAAAAGGATTTTAATGGAATTAAGTTAAACTATTAGAATCTATTGGTATTTTATCCACAAAAAAAAAAAGAGTCATGTTTAGTAGACAATACTATTATTACTATGTTAAATATATATGTAACACATTTTCCACACATAAGGCGGGGATAGCTCAGTTGGGAGAGCGTCAGACTGAAGATCTGAAGGTCGCGTGTTCGATCCACGCTCACCGCATTTCCAATTGTTTTTGTTTTTGGATTATTCAACAAGTGGTTAACATTATATCAAACTACATCTATATTGGGGTTTCATTTTTTTTTTTTTTTTTTTTTCAGATGTTTTATAAAACTTTATTACACTTATAAATTTTAGGAAAAATTACGGTAAATCCCAATTGAAAGAATGTTACTCCATTTAGTCCTGTGTTTTTTTCTTATAAACATTTGGTCCTAAGGAATATTTCCTTTTGATTTGTTTTGGTGAGGCTTTACCTATGTACCCTTTCAACATCAATTACATCATCCAAACATTAACAACATTAGTAACATTAATTATACCAACATCATCAAAACATCATCAATATTACCATCAACATCATTAAACATTATTCATCAAACATCAGATTTATTTTTTTAAAAAATGAAACTAAATATCACAACATTATCATCAAAACAACATCAAAAATAACGATTAAACGATTTTTTTAATAATCATTAAAAATCAAAATAAACGATTAAACATCGAAATCCAAGTAATCTCAATTCATCTCCATTACAAAGCCTAATCTCAATCTTCAAAACCAAATCTGAAACGTAACACACACATGAACTTATTATCATCATTATAACACACAACACCATACAAATTCACACAATTTTCAAAGAGTAACTGGTACACAGAGAGAGAGAGAGAAGAGAGAGAAGAGAGAGGAGAGAGAGAGACACAAATGCAAAGCGTTACAGTAAAGCTCTACAGCTTGTTCTTCAAATTCCTTCTCAAAACACCGTTTACACAACCACATTCAAACCCCTCGCCATGAAACCAACAACTCCTCCTCCTCCTCCTTCTCCTTCGGCATCACATCTCGGCCAGAAGAGTCCGTCGTCGCCGCCAACCCTTCCTTCTCCGACGGCGTCGCCACCAAAGACATTCACATCGACCCCCTCACCTCTCTCTCCCTCCCAACCCCTCAAGCGGCCCTCCTTCGTACCCGAAACCCCAAACAGATCGGAGTTCGGTGATGTAATTTGCGAAGCCTCTTCCCAAACAGATCGGAAAGAATGTCTACTGAGATGGACTGCGATCCGATCTCGGACGCGAACCACGACTTTCTCCCAGTTCGGTGATGTAATCGATCGGAGGTCCGTTTGATCCACACGTCGCAGAGATCAGATCTGGGATCTTGACGGGAGCAACATCACCGTCGACGAGGCCCAGTCGCGCGGAAGCGGTGGTGGCGGAGGCGGCGGGTTCCCCGATGGTGTTGGTCGTCGTGAGGGAGGATATGGTGGTGGTGGATGTCGCTGATGTTGATGATGGAACGAATGATGTTTGATGATGGAACGAATGATGTTGCAGGATGGAACGAATGATGTTGCAGGGTTTGGTCATGGCCATGATGTTGGCACAACACAATGTTGAAACGTCGATGTTTCTTACAGAGACTAGAACATTCAATGGAAAACGAGGGGAAAAGGTAAAAACGCCTATAGTGCGCTCCATGTCTAAATCGGTAATTCACCCAATACTAAATACCAATTTTCGCCCCCCTTATTAAAACTTTCAAATACAATTTACTGAGGATAACGTTGACATTACTCAAACATTAGGACTATCGGTTCAACAGAAAAAAGACAGGACTAATCAGTCTACAAGTTACTAATTCAGGATTTATTGGTGCTTCTCCCTAAATTTTACTTGACTAGACAAAGCAAAAAAATAAAAAAATATTAAAAATTTTGAAAAAAAAATTCATTAAAAAAAAGGGAGATTTGATGATAGACCTCTCATTGTCTAATTTGTTTTCCAAAAGACAAAAATTATATAAGTACTTTCAAAACCCTAATAAATGAATCAGAACCAAATTTTACTCTACATCAACATTTATTTGTTGAAATTATACAGATCATAATCTGAGTTTTCTCTCTCTGTTTCTCTTTCTAACATTTATATGTTCCAATCATCAACAACAACAAATAAAAATTAGATTAACAACTAGCCAGATTTTATTTAAAATAAATAAATAAATAAAAATAAAATAATAATAATAATAATTTAATGAATACCAAAGTTCAATCTTCTATAAATTATCCATGTTTATAACCTCAACCACCATCTTTCTTTCTCTGTGTGTGTTATGTGTTTGTATCAAAAAGAGAAGATGCTACCTACTAAGAGAGAGACTTACGACTAAGCAAGGTATTTCCTTCTCTTCATCGACTTCGAAAACCACACCAACAGCTTGAGTCACTGTAATGGCGTCGACGACATGCAACTCGAGTTCTTCGAGATCTCAAGCCGTTCAACATTTAACCACGTACATAAATCTCTACATCTTGTTGTCAAAACAAAATGATCAAACTATCCCTGGTAATTTATACATTCGTCTCTCTCCTCAGGCCCATTTCCAAACCCTACTCTCTCCTCATCCCTTTCTCTCTCTTTCTCTCTCTCTCTCTCTCCTCTCTTCTGCACCTACCGTAGCTTCCTTGTCGTCGCCTTTTCGCCGCTGACGTTTTGTTTATCTCTCTCCTCCACCTCCTTTGATGTTCCGTTCATCCCTCTCTCCCTTTCTCTCACAGTTTTGAACACCGCTCGTTTGTGTAGATCAACACAGATCCACACAGATTTCAAATCTATGTGGCTGCCATACCAACACCACCACACAACCGATCCGCAACACGACAGAGGCGAATCCTAATCCATTCTCTATCAAGATGTTCACTCTCTGCTTCTTCACCATCCCCATATCCTTCCTCCTTTCCATCGCCATCATCACCGTCATACTAGAGGAGAAACTTGAATCAATGCTAGCAGTGTTGAAAACTGCGTCGATTTTGCTACCAGATCTGGTCACTCCGACCAAATCTCCTTTGAAACTCTAGCCATGGCATCATCGTCTATGTATAAACAATAGTTGTATCATACCAAGCTTGAGAGATTGAGATGGTGATTATGAAGATTTAGTTAAGGGTATAATAGTCTGATAAAATATTTAAATAATAAATTTTATCCTTCATATAAGACTTTATAATTATAAGGGAGTTTTAAAAATATAATTTTTTTCTTGGTCCTTTTAACAATAAAAAGAAGATAAAAGGGATTTATAATCAATTTTTCCTAAAAATAAAACCCAAAATAAATTAACTTTTTGACTTATTTTTGTTTGTCTTCAGCTAACTTTTTTTCAATTTTTTTTGACTTTGTAAATTCTTTTGCACTAAATGGACCGGAAAAGTACAAAATTGTAACAAAAGTTCTTAAAAAAATACTAAAAACAAAAAAGTTTGAAAAAATATATATATAAATGAGATAGAGAGAAGAATATACATTTTCCAATCAGTGACTACAGAAATTTTTGACAATGGTGTCATTCAAATTTTTTTGGGTGTACTTTATTTTAGATATTTTCATTTTTTTATAGGTTTAAAAATAAAAACATTGAAAGTTTTAACTACATATATCGTTTTAACACCTTTTTACACTAATTAAATTTTCTTCTTTGAAATTTGTCAATAGACTTAAGGCAAGCTCAAGTTAAGAAAAGTAACCGTAGTGGTAAGAAAAAAAAATTAAAAAAAAAAATTGACTCCGAACACGGGTAAAAAATGACACAATATGATAACATGAAATAATAAACGAATTAAGTTAGTATTGAGATAATTCTAACATAACACAATTATGACCCAACATGACACAAAGTCCAATAATGAACATTGTTACATTGGTTACGTGGTATGGGATGTTACAACATAATTATAATTATATAAAATACCCACAACATAATTAAGATCATATTCCACTCAATAATGCAACACATAAATATACCACACATTGCCAAACCATACTCTAGTTTCTACTAGTTTTTACTGGCTTTGAACCTCTAAGAGTAGGCCATAGTTATCACTAGACAAAACACGAAGCTCCAAACTCTGAATCTTCTTTCTTTCTTCACCTTGCAATATGACAGTCCCCTGTATTGTCTCCTTTCCAATCATCTCAATTTGCTTCAATTTGAAGTCATTCAGGTTGTAGAATCATTAAGGTGGTTAAGAGCCTGCTTCGCCTGACCTACACGTTCCCGCTTAAGGATATAACTAGAACTGAAATCCCATAACATGTTTCCATTGTTGCAGCAGCGGCATATGACTTGAAGTGAAGATTGCTTTTCTGACATGTTGACAGCAATCACATGGACCTCAAGATTCAGAGGATTGTTTGTCAATGTAACAATATAGTTGCCTTGGCACTGTGACATTTAGACCTATACATTAGAACAGAGATATGCAAGTAGTACGAAGAAGCATAAGCCTTAGTCAAATTAAAGATGGGCAACAGAAAAAAGAGAGACTCCGTAAATCCTCTCAATGAAGCCTTCTTCCACTCTTGTGGTATGCCATTTGAAAAATCTTCTTTGGCAGAGAAAAGTATAGTCAAAAACAATATTAGGTGGAAAGGATATCATATACATGATATATATATTTAGGGAACTTTGTTGGCATAGAACTCCAATATATGGGTGAGTGACTCAAACAAGAATTACAAAAACATGTTTAAACTAATAAATAGTAACTGTAAGACATGATAGAGAATATAGAATTTGGTTGCCAATGCTTCTTCTAATGCTCATAGAAGTAACCAAGAAAACCTTTAACCAAAGCTCTTCAATACCTCACCCCCTCCAACTAATCATCTTCCCTGTGCTGTAAAAACAGAGGAGGAAATCCATTTATGTTATGGCAAGAAGAATGCCTTGATTACCTAGAACAGAGAAGAAAATCTCTCTCTCTCTCTCTCTCTCTCTTATCACATCATATATGGAGTTTTTGGAACATCGCAAGCCAAATCTGCTTTGAGATGTGATTCCATACTTCCTATTTAAGTGATTCCTAGTTGCGATACCCGTTGACAAAGAGATTTTTGAGTCTATTGATGGTTTCTTATAAGAACCAATTAGGAAAAACATTTGCAAATAATCATAGCAAATTCAGAATTCCTAAGAGATCGTATTTGAGGTCAAACATTGTGACTTAAAACCTTTTTGTCAGCGTAAAAATAAGAAGTCTCAAGTGATTTTCATAACTCATTTAGAATTTTAAATGTTTATTGACACCAAAATACTAAAGCATGTTCCACCGGATGAAAAGCAAATGGTAATGCAAAGTCCAGAGGATCTACTCCCAGGTAGAATCAAACAGCTAATTGTACCTGCATCAGTTTCACTCATAAACCCTATAAATCCATATCTCATAAGCGAAGCGAGTTTTATCCAAAATGTGTAATATAACATTACTGCGTGTATAAACATGGATGTATTAAAAGCTTAATTTCCAACAAGTTCCGCAAACTAACAGGGAACTTGCCTGCCTGGTATGTGGATTGGATTAGTGAAGGTCAATGAAAGTATCCAAATTCACAATGGACAACGAAGACAGTCGAGTCCATGGATGGATAACTTCAGGTACAGTTCTTGGATTCAAGATTTTAACTGCAATTTGTCTTAAGCATTCGACATGTACAAACAACAAATTACAAACGACTGCAGGTTAGCACCAAGATTTTATCAGTTTTCGCCTCTAAATTCAAAAGGCTAGCTTGATGAGATGATCAAAATTCAGTTCAATGAACTGTTTAACATTTTTTGTGATCTAAATGTGTTCTATATATCAACAGTTTCTAAAGACATTGTCTCTCAAAACTAACCTGCACCCTGGCATGTGATTGTCAAGTGTTCCGAAATTCAGTTCCCCTCTATCTAATCAAGTAGCTGACATTTTGAGGCAACCCAAAATAAGAAATTCTTTGAAAGTGTATGAGCAAAATGTAGATAATACATTCAGTTTGATGCTAGGGATGACAGACCAAAAACTAAAAAAACAATCCAGCATTCCATAGAAGTAGTTTCTTACAAAATATAGAAAACAATTCTCCACAAAAGGTTATAAACCCTCTTAATATCACTCCATCTATTATCTATAAAAACAAGTACATATCAAGCATGATACCATTGAAGAGCACAAAAACACAATCAGCACTCTGCTTGCCTGCTTAGATATGACCACTTAACTAGCATTACTTGGCACAGATTGTTAATAGCAAACCATAATGATCACTAGGAAACACGGGCCGTTTGTCCACGTTGTTTTTCCCTTTCTTCCAATATGATAGACCTGGTATTGCCTCCATGCCAATCATGTCTATTCCTCTTATCTTGAAATCACGCAAATTGCATACAAATCGATCAAGTCGCTTTTGCACAGGCCAATCATCATTAAGCATCTTGTTGGATTTGGTATCATATGTCCATCCATTTTCTCTTGGCTTTAACTGCACCCAGGCATCAACCCATCCATCGAGCAAAGGAAATTGACCATCCAAATCGTCATCCCAATTCATGTCACCACAAAAAATCACGTTTACATTTTTTTTAAGAAAGGTCAGCACTTCCTTTGCCTGATCAACACGTTCCTTGCTGAACGACTGATCCCAATTGCGAGGGCCAGGACCAGGACCTTTAAGATGGCTAGTGGCAACAACCAATGGCATGTCTGCCTGAACTTCAACCTCAGCGACGCAAAGTTCTCTATCCATTGTGGAATTACTGAATGGTTTACGGCTGTATGAATTTACTGGTAGTTTACTTAACTGCAAGTTATGGGGTGTTACAGCATCAGATCTTACATCACTATTAACTACAAAAATTCATCCAGAGATTTTAATAAATAAATAATAAAATGAGGCAAATGATGTATAACCATGAGAGAGAGAGAGAGAGAGATGACCAGCCTTGCAAATTTGTTGAATCACAAGTTGCTGGTCAGAATATGAAGATTTTTATAATGTTCAAATAGAGGAAGATTTTGGAAATTTTGGACATCTATTCTGTACCCAGAAAATAATCAACAAAACTGTAAGACACAAATATTTACGTGGTTCGCCCAATACCTATGTCCACGTCCAAAGGAGAGAAAGAGAGAAAGCTTTTACTTGAACAAAAACAAATACAAAACAGAGGAGGAGGAGTCTCTCACTCTCTCAACTTAACTCACAGCTCACATACATTTCTCACCACTCTCTTTTCTTCACTCTCTTGATATATAAACTTAGCTCACAGCTTTCCCTATTTATACACAAACGGGAGAGCTAACAATTAACACTTGCCTACCAACAACCAACCACCAAAATAAATGGCAAGCCATCAACACCGCCACCCTACAATACGACAACTAGGTTGAAAAACTCCACAAGATCTCTAGCCCAAATCTGCAGCCTCTATTCTTGACTTTCAAAGCCAACTTCACATGGTATGGATACTCAACAATTCTTAATATTTTTATAATTGATCAGCTAGATGCATACAGTTGCTGGGATGGGTCAATTTCCTTAGCAGCTAGGTAACAAAATACACTTAAATCGGTGATGTGTACAACACAAAAAGCAAGTTCAATTTGTAACAAATTGGACAGTGTCTTAAACAGTACAAGCATGTTCAACAAACACATTCTAAGATGCCTTTGATACGTAAGAACATATCATACTGTCAAATCATAACCCAGTTTGTATGAAATGGTTTGTGTTGGACAAATGCCTACATGGCTACAGCATCAATGCAGTTGACCCGAACTAGAAATAAAAAATAAAAAATAAACCCTGATATGGAAAAATCATAACAATCTCACCTGCATGCAGAAGGATGGTTTTGTATATGCCATCACACTTGAAACTGAGCAACGGTACAATTTCCACCAGCTGGATTGTTGAAAAATGTCATAGATTTTGAAAGTAACCTCCTGCAGAGAAAAATGAACTTAAAAACAATGAAAATTCATAAAAGCTTTAGTATTTATGTTACATGGTATGAAAAATGGAAATGAGGAAAACCTGGAAGCATATCAGATCAGGGGAATGCATCTGAATAAGGTCACCCACAGCTTTCATCCTCTTATGAATTTCCAAGTCTTCTCGGAAACAAACATTATAACTCAAAATCTTCAATTCCGTTCCTGAGAAAGATTCAACTGCAACTGTTAAAAAAAAAAAAAAAAAACTATGTTTCCTTTGCCTCATATTATTTACTCTTCGATTACATGCAACTTGTAAATCCTATGATTCGATAACCACAGATGCACAAAAGAGGAAAAAGAAATAACTGTAAGTACAAAATCCTACCATAAAGCTTCAAACGTCCTAATATTAGACATAATGAGTATCTAATATAATAAGAACTGACGAATTGCGTTCTGAACCAACTTTTATCTAATAACCTAGTTTGTTGAAAAGTCCATTTTGTTCTACTTATTTGCAACCCATATCAACCCAAACAGCAACTCTTGGCAACTGAAATTCTATTTGAGATCTGTACTTTCAGCTCATATAAGCCTAGGAAACTCTTCACAGACAATTATTTTAATGTTAGCTTTTGGAAGCAAAAAGAATCTATATGTAACTTCTCTGTTCCAAATACACGTGATTTCTAATAATAATTGTTAGGCGCATGCACTTCTTATTATGTGTGCTTGAACCATTAGATAATAGTTGTACAACAAACCGAGGCTGGTTTGAGATAACTATAATGTTATAGAAAGCCTCAAAAGGTTTAAGTAGGTAAATCCACGAAATTAATCTTAGTACTATCCTAGTCTCTTTTTAACCGACAACTGGTGAACAATCATATCATGTAATAGTGAGGGTTTATCCAGGCACACAAGAGTAATAATAGAAGAACAATCACTTCAAATCATGATTTAAAAAATTGGGTAAATTACATTCACCTCTCCAAAGATATGAAAATAAAATATTATTTTAGTCCCACACTTTTATCATAACTACACAAACCTCCCGTTTTAACTAATGTAGATGGTCAATAAGACAAATATACATGTTCGTAAAAAAAAAAAGGTGGCATTTATTTTCTTTTTTTTTTCTTTCCTTTTTTCTTTTTTATTCATATGACTAACGAATTACTTAGAGGCGACCAATGTAATTATGTCCAAACTACGGAGTTACCTGTAATCCAAACTTCATGGAGTTTACTATATTTTGACAAAAATAAATAAATAAATTCAAATCAGATCATGCCATAAAATATACTAAAAATCAGAAGGAACCCAGACGAAATGAGAAAATTGATGATGAAAGGGAGCGAACCAGGTTCAGTATAGTAATTATACAGTGTCCGAGAAGCCTGTACTGCAGCAAATGAAGCAATGGCAACTTTGGCCAAACCTCCCAGGAAAGAAGGCCAATCATTAGTTTCTGTCACTGAAGAAGAAGAATACATAGCAGACCTATCCCGAGATGAAGATGGCTTGTTGAATTTGTGTGACTGATCAAATCCACCACTATAATCATACTTGACTTTTCCTATCTGAAAACTGTCTTCTGTTTTGATGGAGAGATTGGAAAATTCAGAGACAATTGAAGGCTTATGCCTCATCTCCTCTTCTTCCAACTCCGTAACAGCTTTCTCAACACTCGGTAGAAATAATCGACACAGTATAGACTTTCTAATCGGCTCAAATTCATCTCTCAAAGCAATAAGAAACTGCACAAGATGTTGTTCGTCTTGATTCTTTTTGTAACTGCTTAGCAAACTCAAATCTCTATCCTCAAGCTTGGCTTGTTGATTCCACAAACCAACCATTACACCATGAAACTCTTTGATTGGTCTATCTCCTTGTTTGGTTGCTCTAATCTGAGTCTCCAATTGATACTTTTTGGCAAAATTGGAGTGACCATATAGCTCAGCCAAGTAGTCCCAAGCCTCTTTGCCTGATTTGAAGCTCCGTAATTGAATCGAAACTGAAGGATTGAGTACATATGTACAGATCATGTTCAAGATCTCTGCATTCTTAGTTTTCCATTGTTGAGAGACACTTGTGAAGTTTTCATGGCCTGGATTGGGCTCTGTTACAATGCCGCAAACATAGTCCCAAAGTTGTCTGCGAGTTTGGATCATGTGCTGGCTCATAAAGTGTGACCAGTTGGGATAATTTGAACCATCTTGCTTGAGCATGACTACCTCATCAGCATCCATGATCAAGAACAAATTCTCAAGACCAAAAACAAAATAGAAGAAAGATTTGGGATCAAAGTGATGGATGAAGATGAGAAAATAAAGATGAGATGAGATGGAATGGAAGTAGTAGTAGTAGTAGTGTTGAATGACACTGTGAAATATCAAAGGAATGAATAGGTTGAGGACTTTGTTACTTGTAACCGAAGACTTGACATGGAAGGTTATACAGAGAAAATGGTGGGGTCAGGTGGTAGAAAAGGAGATGAGGCTTAAGACTCTTCAATTGGTCTCCCTTTCTCAAAAGGAGATGAGCCTGTCCTAATGAAGACCATTCTCAAAAGCCATGCATTCACAATCATGAATTTGGAGCACAATGATTAAGATTTTGATGGAAATCATACGTGTTTGATGAAGACTAAGGAAGGAGGTGTCCTTGCTACTTCAAAATGACTAAATGGAGAGAGAGAGAGAACTATTGCTTCATTCTTAGACTAGAGCTTTAATTTGTGAGTTTTAATAGTTTTAATGTGATATTTTAACTTTGTGGGTGTTTTTTTTGTTTTTGTTTTTGTTTTTTTTTTTCCACCTCACTAGAGCTCAATTAAAGTTTTAGTTTTAGAGGGATATATCATTATTGTTATATGGTACCACTTTACAAAGAAAGACTAAGGGAATAGATTTACTTCCTACTTTAAAATGACTAATTGAAGAGAGAGAGAACCATTGCTTCAGTACTAATAATTGGAAGTATATATTAGGGCATTGATATATAAGTCAAAAAATTAGACCTAATTTTCAAATTCAATAATGTGACAATTAATTAGGACATTTAAGATAACACTCTCTCTTGTATCTTTTCAATTATCAACCAATTATATCACTTACATATCGATAAGGACATTTAAGATAACACTCTCTTTTGTATCTTCTCAATCATCAACCAATCATATCACTTACATATTATTGGGTCTAGAAAATAACACTACTAGAAAATACGTGATTTCATTTTTGAACTGCAAATTGTCATAATTTTTACCAGAAAAATATGTAACATTTACCATAAAAATACATAACATTTTTTTTGATCGGCAAAAGCAAAAAGGAATTTTATTAATAATACTTGAAAACACTGTCAAAACAACATGATGATGACAACCATCTAAAGTATAGAGCATTCCAACTAGATTGGCAATAAGGCAGCAAACGAACCGAGGTCGAACTCGGCTCGTTTGCTTATCGAGCTTGTTTATTGAACTTGTGCCTGCTCAATAACTAACTGGGCTTGGGTTCAAGCTCGGCTCGGCTCGGCTTGTTAATATTAATGAAACTTGAGTTCGATTCGGCTCGGCGTAATAAGATTTTTTTAATGTTATTTATATTATTTGAATAAAAAATATTATTTATATTATTTAATATATAAATTATATATTTATTATATAATTTAAGTAAAGATAAAGGAGCCGAACTTGATGAGCTAAACTTATTCGAACTTGAGCTCGGCTCGTTTACTAAACTAGCCTAATATTCGAGCTCGACTAAACAAGCCAAGCTGAGCTGAGTCCTTAACGAGCTGAACCAAGCCTGTTCGTGAACAGTTCGATTTATTTGTAGTCCTAATTGGCACCCTCAACTTTGGATAGCAATCAAATAACTGAGTTAGCAAAGTACCAACTCTCATAACTTGACACTCCGCATAGGGCATAGGAGTAACACGGTAATTTTGTTACTTTATACAATATTTTAATACATATTTTTTCGTAAAAAGTCAAAAAGTTATCCCAAATAATCATCTTTTTTTTCCTCTACTTTTTTATCCAAAAGGTCAAAAAAGTGCACTTATATAGTTCATCCCAAACAACCCCGTAGTAAGGATAAGTACAAAAAAATTTCCTTAAAAAATCTAACACATACCACTATTATCAAAATATTAAACTTTAAAATAATATAATTTTTGATATAGAGATCGGATTTAAATAAAATTAGTATTTTTAGAATTCTCTCATCATGATTTATAAAATAAAATTCATATTGACTTTGAAATTCTTTAAAAAAAAATTATTATTATTATTAGCGTCGAAATTGATGTAAATTGTGTCATTCTGTTTGACAGTAACATGTTATTTTGTTTAATAGTTTCACAGTAACATGTTACTTTGAGAATATTGTCCAAGAAAAAAAATTATTTACTTTGTCCTTACGCAATTATGCACATACTCCTTAGAAAACTTATGAAGCAAAATAAATTAGGTTGTCATTTTCACCAAATAAGGGTCTAATGAAGGGGTTAAAGCTAAATTTCCCAATTAGGGATTCCAAGCCCTACTGCACTATAAAAGCATATCACTAGATCAACACTTGAGCTCACAGATGAAGTCTAGTATATATATATATATATATATATAAGAAGTGCTTAATTGCTTAAGGCTCATATTTTTTTTTCCTAATTTTGTCCTTGGGTTTGGAATTATTTACTATAGAGGCTTGCATTGTAGTTTTCCTATTTTGCCTTTTACTTTGTATTATTTACTAATATTGGTAGTATTAATTTGGATGAAAGTTTTTTCGTAATTATTTAAGGATTCTTGGTTAGTTATGAAACATAAATATTTTGATTTTGGATAAATTACAAATACACCTATGAGGTTTTCTTCCATATTGTACTATTTTATTTTGTATAATTTACTAATGGTAATCTATAATTTGACTTTCCCGTTTTACTATTTTCTTTGGTAATATTTACCAATATTATTGGTGGTACTAATTTGATTGAAGAATTTTTTTTTTTTTTTTGTAATAATGCAAAGATTCTTGGTCATTTATGACATAAATATTTTGATTTTGGATAAATTACAAATACACCCCTAAAATTTGTTTAAAATATGAAATATCCCTACAATTAGGGCTGGGTGTGAAATTCCATATTTTTGATCTATTAATACTTTAGTGAGTGGTATCGGTGATTTATTATAATAGTTTAGTGGTGAAATTTTTAGATGGTAATCTAATTTGATTTATTTTCTTTGTATGTATCTATCCCTTTTTTTTATTATTTATTTAAAATCTATCTCATTGTTATTCATTCCTATTTGAAAATAAATTTATCAGATTTTCCCCACCTTTTTCCTAGGAGTGTAAAAATGGCCTATGGCCTGTGGGTGACCCAAAGCTTGTCCGTGGCCTGAGTTGGCCCGGCCTGATTAGGCTTGGACCTGAGCCTAGCATGGGACCTTGGGCCTGGGCTTGGGCCATCATTTTGAAGCCCAGCCCGACTTGGCATATTGGTCCGTTTATGACCCACTTAATGCTCGGCCTGAGGCCTAGTATCATTTTTTGTGGAAAAAATAAAAAATTTGGTGAAAAAAATAGAAAGAAAAAAAATGTTCAAGCCCTCCCCAAGTCCGAGCCCAGGCCTACCGGCCCGGTTTGAGGTCCGAATACCCTTAGGCCTAAGCCTAATTTTCTGGCTCGTGAACGGGGCCGAGCTGGCCCGATTTTTGACAGGAGCCCGCGAGAGCTGACATGAACCAGCCCGGGCCAAATTTATACTCCTACTTTTCCCATATCTTTCGGTGGAAATTAAATTAAAAAAATAAATAAATAACAAATAAAAAACGTGGCCCATATTGCCACCATCCCCATTTTCTTTTTACCTTTTTCTTTCTTTACTTTTCCTTTTCCTTTTCATTTCTTTTCCATTTTTGCATTTCTATATTCAAACCAAATCCATACACCTGTCATCTTTTACTTGAATTTACTTACTTATTTATTCTTATTTTTGTTAGCATCCAAGGCAACACACTTTGCCCTCTCTTATTTATATTGACACATTTGCTCCAACATCGGTGGCTCTTCATTCTTCTTCTTCCACAAAATTACTCTTCCTGAACTGACCTTTCTGCTACATCTCTCTCGCCCAAATTGTGTGAGATCAAGATTTTGAATTTAGTTTGGGAGTGTTAGGATGACAGTTAGCCATTTTACAAAAGAGGAGAGTTGTACATTTTATCAAACCATAAGGGTTATTTTTGGAAAATACTGTATATTTTGTACACATTTGTGTAATTATTATTTTTGGGGGCAAAATTTGTATATTTTTGAGGTTGATTTAGTATAATAACGGCCTAGAAAGTGGGGGCATTACAATGGACATATGATTATCCAACCTGCGAATATCGCCTAACTCAAACCACTTGCACCTATTTGGGCAGTTTCATATAATCATTAGGGTCGGATGAGGGTTAAGATTTTCCTGTTTTGCGAGTTGCGGGCAGTTTGCGATTGTTACCCACACTCATCCGCCCGTATCTGTATATCATTTTTTAAAAATATATTTTAAATCTAGACCGTTAGATTTTCTCGTAAGTTAATCCTAAGCTTCTTTTCTCTCACTCACTTGCAAGTAAACAAATATTTTGCAACTTGTTTTGCATTGCAAGTGTAGAAACCCAACAAATACTGATAACTTGTAATAAAATGAGTAAAAGGGCTTATTCATGGTTATGCTTCTTGTTTTTCGCTAGTAAGTGAGTTTAGCAAACCCTAAAATTAATTTTTCAGAAAAGATGTTTGTTCCATTTTTATTAAAACAACTATGGGTTTTGTTTTGTTTATACATTTTCTGCAGAGTAAATGTGAATCAATTGACTGATCATAGCATGTGCTTCTGGTTTGTTTCCTTCTTGAAGTAAATTGGATAGATATGTTGTAATTTATTTGGGATAAATCATTTAAAAAAATAATCATTTCATGATAAAAAATATGTGATTTTATGACTCAAAATAATATTTTAAAAATGGGGGAAAATGCCCAAAAAGAATATTTAAAAAATGGGGAGAAACAAGCCCAAAAATAAATTTTTAAACAAAAAGCCCAATCCGCAAACCGCCCGCACATTCGTGAACCCTATCCACACAAACCGCAATCCGTACTACGCGCGATTGCGGGTCCAATTTTTCCTAAACTGCAAACATGCGGTTGAGTCCAAACCGCAAACCAAATAGTCAAAAACCGATCAGCGAGCACCTCTACGTACAATACTAAAAATCACAACTATTCCTTATTAGAATTTTTAATATAACAGAATTAACAAAAAAAAAAAAATTTATTTAAATTTTTTTTGAATAAATATGAAAAAATTTATTAAAACAAATGAATTCGTCTAAAAATATTTTTTAAAAAATCAGACCAAACAAAATAATTTGTTATAAGATTTGCATTTTGGAAATATAAATTTATCAAAGGAATAGTCCGTGCCTTGCACAGGTCTAAAAATATTTTTTTACAAATGAAACCAAATCAAAGTTTAACGGTAATACTATATGGTCATTGGTGTGTAATACCATCATTCGATTATTCCATCCTAATAAAAAATATAAAAAAAATCCACTCATTTGAACTAAAATTTTATCTCAACTATTTATTTCATAATTGTACTTTATAATAGAAATTACAATTTCTATCATATATTTAATCATTAATTCTATTCAATTTTGTAAGAAACTAATCTTACTTTTGGAGAAAAAGTTCAGGTAGTAGAATGGAATGAAGTGCAATGGAATGAAATGATTATTTTTTAAATTTTCTTATGGAATAATTATTATTTCTGTTACAATGCATTTTTTATTATTTTTTGAATGAATTAAATATAAAATAAATATTTTCAAAAAAATGTCATATTATTCCATTTCATTTAGTAAACTCAATCAAACATTGAAGTCAAATGTCATACTAGCGTGTGCCTTGTACGGGGCCTTTTTCACTAGTGTATATATATATAATTGGGCATGCCGAGTGAGACGATTTTGCAAGTGAATTATAAATTTCAAATTGCGAATTAAATCAATCCACGGTTAATAAGCAAATCAATATGGATAGGATAGTATTTTGCACATCACTAGCTACTAAAATGTAATAAAATTACTTTAAAAAGTCAATTAATATATATTTATTTTCGAAATAAATTTTGGGATACATTTTCATGGTCCATAACATTTTTGTTTAGCTAAAAGTAGAAGTAGGGCTGTTAACGAATTGAGTAATACGATGTTCAAGTTTGATTAAAAAACTATCAAGTTTGAAAGTTTGTTTAAGTTTGATTCATTTACATAATGAACAAATCGCAAATAAACTTTTAATGAGCGAAACATGAATCGAGCTCGAATAACTTAATTTTTTATAGAACATGTATTACCTTTATTGATGTGTGTTGTTATTGGACAACTTTAATTAACAACAATACTACAAATTCAAATAACTACAAGAAATAACACTTTTAGTGACCAAAAACCTGGTCGCAGAAAGCTCATATCTAGAACATCAAATATTTTCTCCGTCTCTAGTACCCATGCCTCTGCCTCCGTAGGGTCCACTGTTTCAAGAAATTAAGGAGGTTTTGCCTTCATAAACCGCTTAAATAAAGAACCTCTATCCAAACTTAAAGTTAGTGGAACTGCTGGTTATGGGGCTACATGATTGTTCAGTAGTCCCAATAATGACTATAAAACCTATGCGGCTGGTGTAGCAAGAACAACTCCTGGCGCTTTAGGGACCACTAGAGCAACAAATGGTGCAGTAGTTGGCTCTACTGAAGGAGGAATAGGAGCAGGGGGAACTCTACGATTAGCTACTGGCTGATCAGTTCCAAGAGCATTCACACTTCTTCTCCTAGGTGCCATCTCTTAACCTTCAAAATGAAATCAAGAAAAGCTCAACACAAGCTTAAACAAAACTAACTTAACCACACACTACTAAGGACTCTAGGGACTCAGACCTTGTCTAAATGATGAAATGCAAGATATGCAACTCGATAACCTGGCTCTGATACCACAATTGTCACACCCTAAACTCGAGTATGACTGGTTGTGGCCCACAGGGCCTTTGCCCAAGGCATACGTAAGCCTAAACACGAATCCATAATCACATTGAACAACTATACAATAGTCTAGTAATAGATAACCAAAACTCAATCCAGTGACATACCACAAATATAACCAACTGTAATCAATACCATCCAAACTTATGGGATATACACAACCCACATATTAAAATGATCCTAAATGAACCTCAATAAAAATAAAAAGAAGTATGCACAAACTTGACATAACAATCTAAAACAAAATAAATGTATGTCGTAGAGGTCCATGCAATTGAGTCCCCGCCACGCCATGAGTCCATTCCAAGTCTTTCTAACACCTGGAAATGATAAACAACTAAGTCAGCTGATAGCTCAGTGAGTAGCAACCGGGATGGTAAATACAGTTTTGAAAACATGGTTCAATTCCAAAATAAGATATATATCATAGAAACTAGATTGGCATATGGTTTTGATAAAGATAATCTAATTCAAAAAGAAGGTTCCACAGGTCAACAGTTAAAATACTTATGTCTCTCAAGAACATGATAAATGGCATTTTCCACTTAAAATAGATTAAAACATGAACACCAATAATTTTCTGGGCACCAAGAATAACAAGTAACATGCCATGAAGTTCTCAAGGCAATAAGCCCGTTGAATCCAATATCGAACCAAGAGTCATCCTTGGGGTGGCAACCCGGGCCTTTTCTCTAAGACGATCCGATTGAAGGTCACCTAGCCCAACCCAAGTCTTTTCCTTACAATCGTTGAGCACTACAATCATCACGGCCCAACCCGGATCTTTTCTCTAGTGGCCAGAGTCACCACACACAGTAGAATAATTTCCCTGGACTAAATATACAGATGGTCCCGATAATCAATACAATATAGTTTCGCAAAATATGGTAGTTCACCATTATAAACATTAGACCATAACAAATAGTTTACAGTATGCCAAGTTTACACATGTTTTAGAAATAATTTAATTCTATTGATAATATAATAATTTATCAAAATAGTTTAGTCTTGAAACAACAATTTAATTTTCCAACAGTTCAGGGTAGGAAAACATTTATAAAAAAACATGTAGCATGCAACTACTCACCTGAAAACAGAATAATGTAATCCTCGAATAGAGTATAAAAGTCCAACTAGTGCCCTGAACCAAGTATGAAAACTATACGTCACTACTAATTTAAAAATACTAAAGAATAAGAAACTAAGTACCCCAAACTAAAACGCACTAACACGGCTCAGCCCAACTCATCGTTACTCTTAAATATAACCTAAACTCTTGTTCTTCAAGGTCTAAAATCACCCAAGACATGGGTTCAAATCAAAACTTAATTAAAAGTAACTTTAAAATAAAATAGAATTTTAAACAAGCTTTCTCAATCTATTCGCTAACTTTGAAAATTACAATTCTTTGAAAAATTCCAAAACCCTCCAGATCTCAACTAATATATCATAAGTTTCAAATCCAATTGGTTTTACTTGATTGGTTTATCAAAATAATTATTTATAATTAATTATATCCAAACAGGTCCCTTTCTACAGCACTTTAAAGAAATTAATGTTTCTCTTAGTATACAGGAGCAATCAACGCAAGGCCAAAAATGTAAGAAACTAGACTTGCAACCGGTTCTAATGATGCTGATTTGATAATTTTTAGATTTATACCCAAAGAGAATGACACTTCTGAAGTTACTGTTTTACATTAGTTTTCTGGACAGATTTGAACGCACTAGTTAATATAGATTTTGACTCCAAAAAATTATTAGAAAATTCTAATATGCAATTCAATATGTAATTAATCTACTGTAAAAATTTTAGTTTAAAATTCATTCGCTTACTATATTTTCTTGATTTTTAAAGTTTATAGCTATATACTCATAAATTGCACTCTCAACTTTATGTACTTGTTTAATTCCTCAAACTACATAAAAAAAAAAAAAAAATATTCACAAACAGTGGTGGCCAAGTAGGCCTACGTATCCCATGTTTCACTCATAAGGTCCAACTATTAATCTGATAGATATTCAAGCCACCTAATCAGTACCTTTCATTCCTTCTTCTTCCAAAGAATGCATAGAAACATCTATACATAATAACTATATTTACAAAATATTGATTTCTACCTTGGAGATGGAGTTATTCAAGTACCAAACTAGTTTTTCAATTTTCATCCAAACGCTATGCCTATCTCCTCTCCTCTCTAGACTTCACGGTTGCTAATTCAATATTATGAGAGTTTAGGATTACCCACACACTTCAAATAATCTAACTCCCTTAACCCCCTAGTAAATCTTGCCTCTAAATTAGAAATTTTCACCATAAATTTATTTTAGGTTTAAAATTAATTAAAAGACCTTCCAACAATATTTAATTTGTACTTTAGGATTCACTATAAAAATATTTGAGATTGTAAAATTATTATTACTTAATTATTTATTTGATTTGTATATTTGGGTTCTCACACTCGTCGTCGTGGACTTGACATCGGTATTGTGGATTCAACGTTGGGCAAGGCAATTTCGATGTGAAAACAGTGGTGGAAGAGACACATCGGGGTCGATTCAATTTGTGCATGGATTCGCTAGGTAATTGAAGGTACACGTGTGTAATTTATTTTTGTCTTAGTGGATTGTTTTGTAGTTTTGGCCCGTGATTTTTATAATACAATTGGAGGCGCTCCAATTGTGATTTTTTCCACGTTAAATCATTGTGTTGATTTGTTATTAATTATTTGATTGGGATTAGTTTCACTATTTAAAATTGAAATATAATTAACAATTAATATCCCGGGATTTTAGATTTTTCACCTATAAATCCATATATCATAAGCGAAGCGAGTTTTATCCAAAATGTGTAATATAAGATTATTGTGTGTGTATAAACATGGATGTATTAAAAGCTTAATTTCCAACAAGTTCCACAAACTAATAAGGAACTTGCCTGCCTCGTATGTGGATTGGATTAGTGCAGGACAATGAAAGTGTCAAAATACACAGTGGGCAGCGAAGACAGTTGAGTCCATGGATGGGTAACTTCAGGTACAGTTCTGGGGTTCCCGATTGTCTTTCCAGCCATGAGTTGCAAAATCCAATCATCCACACTGGTCCAACGTGCCTTGCTGTTTCTCTCACATTTCAAGATTTTAACTGCAATTTGTCTTAAGCATGCCACATGTACAAACAATAAATTACAAACGATTGTAGGTTAGCACCAAGATATCATCAGTTTTCTCCTCTAAATCCAAAAGGCTAGCTTGATGAGATGATCAAAATTTAGTCCAACGAACTGTTCAATATTTTTTGTGATCTAAATGTGTTCTCAAAACTAATCTGCACCGATGCATGTGATCGTCAAGTGTTCTGAAATTCAGTTTCCTTCTATCTAATCAAGTAGTTGACATTTTGAGGCAACCCAAAATAAGAAATTCTTTGAACGTATATGAGCAAAATCTAGATAATAGATTCAGTTTGATGCTAGGGATGACAGACCAAAAACTAAAAAACAATCCAGCATTCCATAGTAGTAGTTTCTTACAAAATATGGAAAACAATGCTCCACAAAGGGTTGTAAACCATTTGTACATCACTCCATCTATTATCTATAAAACAAGTACATATCAAGCATGATACCATTGAAGAGAACAAAAACACAATCAACACTCTGCTTGCCTGCTTAGATATCATCAGTTAAGTGACAATAGTTCCAAGAATTGGAACGGACAGAGATCTCTGTAACAATATGGTAAGGATGCCACGAATACAGTTCAAAAATTAGGATCATCATTCAATTGATAAAAATGATCATTTCAAAAAATAATATAATTTATCAGTCAGAAAATAAATACAATTGAACATATCTTTACAGTAGTGTTACTCACAGTGGGCTCTTGAAAAACACGTGCTAATGGTTTGGCATCCGACCTAACAAATAAAGTCAAGCATAACATGATTACAATCACATTCTTACAATACTACTCAATATATAGTCAATCATTCAATCGGTTCTATGCATTCTATATTTCTTTGATTTCTATTCGATGTTCATTGTTTCGGTTCCTATCCATTGCTAATCGTTTGGGTACACTTTTGTTCTTTAATTCACTCATGTTCATGAGATGCATATGCACATGAAAACACTTTAAAACCATGCAAATGGAGGCCCAGAAGGTGAAAAAGATGAGCGAAAAACAAACCGGGCCTGCCCAAATGGGCCACATGTGCGGGGGTCCCAGCCGCACGTGCAGGACCATCACCGCACCTGCTTCCACAGGTGCATATATTTCAGTATGCAAGCTCCACACTGCCCCGTTTTTCGCACGTGCGGGGCCCCAGGCCGTGCGTGCAATGCTGGGTCTGCTTGAGTCCAAAAATTGCCCTGTTATGGCAGTACATTTCTTTGCAAATTCAACTTCATTTTCAAGAAATTCAAACTCAAACTCTCTAGGAACAACTCATTTCAACATATCTACTACTACACAAAATTATAACTTTACATTGAGGCTCAATTTCATGCAAAACAAAAGTATAAACTCTTGACATTAACTACAAAGTTGTAAACCATACAAATTGAGCTCTAATCTTCAAATTTCATGGAGTTTCCTCCTTAATTTTCAAAACTCATGCAAGAAAACTAAATGTATACAAAAGATTTTTATGGACTTATGCCATGTATGGTGAATTTAGAACCTAACTAAGTCAATTCTTCCATACCAAGACATGCATGCATTAAACTCCTAACAACATGATCAAACCTTCTAACTAGTCATCCATTCATCCTAATTTAAGCTTTAATCTTTAAAGATGATGGATAAACAAGTCTCTATATCAAGAAATTAGAAAGAAAATCCTACATTGCTTTGATGATTAGGAAGAATTCAAGAAAAATCTCTACCTTCCTCCTAAGTTCTTCTCCTCTCCTTTCTTTCTTGCTCTTTGTTGAACTCTCACTATCAAAATCTCTCCCTCTCTCTATGTGTATAAACCTAAGCTCACCAAGGCCCACTGCACTTCTCTCTTAACTCTCTTATTGTATTCAATTTGATGAGTGAAAAGCATCAGGCTTAGATTAAGTAGGCTAATAAATTAATTAAAATCAAATTCACTCAAATTAAAATCAAGCTAATTTTAATTTTACTAATGTGAATTAGGCTCTAATTGCCTATCCAATTTCTTAATTCTAACTTGTTAAATTTAGCGAATCAGACAGATTTAATTCATACTTATACGTATCTGTTCACAGTCATACATAGCAGAAATCAATACAATACATATAATACATGGCACATATTTCACAATTACCATATAATCACATGATCAACATTAATCACATAACTAACTTAATTAATTTACTTAATTAAGGAGGCAGTTGTCACACTTAGTCGCAAAAAGTGTAACACAACTACAAGTTTGTCAAGGACCTATTACGACTACAATTTTATTGGTCGCAAAAAAACTCTCAATTTTAAACAGCATTTTTGTCAATGTAATGCTACTTTTTTTTGTAATACCTGTAATACATTTAAAATTAATGCATAATTCATGTCCATCCAATTAATTTCCACAAACCAATCCATCAAAAATCCAATCTACAACCAAAAAACCATCAAAAGGAATTCAAAATAATAATTAATCCATCTAATTACTATCACTTGTCAACATGAATAGATTAATATTTGACAAAATAACCATCTATCCATCCATTTACTTACAAAATTACCATCCTTCCATCCATTTACTTTACAATGAATATTCACCAAATCAAAAACATATATGAGAAAATTATCAAAGATTTCAAAAACCATTCATATAGCCAAGTGCATGTCATATTTGTTTAATGCGAAATATATCAAAAAGTCCACGTATAAGCATAACTTAAAATTCATGCACTAACAAACTGATCATGTCCGTAAACATGCATCACTACACCTCTAGCTACTTGTAAGGAAAAAAAATAAAAATAAAGAAAGCGTTGGTAATAACAATATTTTTGCTTATACTTCTATTTCAATTTGTAAAATTCTGTGGATCTAATTCCACTCTCAAACTAGTAATCACACAGAGCCTTACTAATAATCACACAGAACCTTTTGAGCGTCATGATCACATCTTAACATATTGTATTAAGATGATGATTTTAACATATTCGATTTCACTTAACATATATTAAGTTTCTTGCCCACGATACAAACTCATTGAAAATTTAAGGATTTGGATCCTGATTAGAAAATTAAAGATATCTTTAGTGGAACAAATATTAACAGTCACTTGAACAACATGCATAAAGGGAACAAGTGAAATTGGTTAATTATAATATATTACTATTTTAAAAGCACTAATATATGTAATAACATTTAAAGTACTTACTCATCAAAAGAGTCGTATCCAGTATGATCGCCTTGCATTTGTCTCATAAAGTGTTTGAACTGCTCAAAGCGTCCCTCATATGATTGAATTATCCCTTTCAGTGATGCTACCTCTTCTTTAAGGCTCTTAACCTCTTCACCATGTGCTTGTGACCTAGCTGTAGACTTGAAAGCAGAAGACAGCTTTAAACCAACCCCAAAACCTTTCAAATACCCTGACCTCTTCCCAAGAACTTGAATAGAAATTTGCTCCTGTGTCATGGGGCTTGCTCCAGGCAATGAAGCTTCCTTACGAAGTTGGTCCATCTTCTCCTATCAATTTAAAAGGAAAAAAGAAGAAGAAGGTTAATTAGATTGTCTTGATACACAAAATACATGTCTTGTTTATAATCATATATAATATCTTTTGTTCTTTGTATAGAAAAATTTTAACTTGTATCATAAATTGGATTGCCTATTCTGAGGCACACAATTCCATCTACTGGCAATTCATCACTGAACCTATTTTCTAGACAGGTTTATCTAAAGCTGTTGGGACTGGTTTGGTGATTAATTTGGTCTCTAGTATTAATACCTACTTCTACAGGTGCTTAAACACTACAGCTACTACTGCAATACTTCTTGTGCTCATATAGGTGTGCTTAATGATTGCAACAGCTGCTGTTGTGCTGCTGCAATGGACATATGTTTCTACTGCTGTCATACGTTTGCTATGGATGTATATTGAAAACTCAAGTCATGTATAGCTAGAAGCCTAAAATGGTTGTTTAGATTCAGTTTGTGTATCACTTCCCAGGTTCCCTATCCCTTGGGACATGGTTTATGAACAATAGGGATGTCCAAATGTCCTCCATTACTTGTGTTTGACAGTGTTAAGCTTATTGATGTATTTTTGTACTTTTGGTTTGACAAGTCTTACTCCAAATCACAAGGATGTTATGTATATATTTTTATACTTCATGTGGGTAAAGTGCTTTTGAGTAAAACTAGGAGTTAATGTGTAATTAATCCAAAAGAAAAAAGAAAAAAAAAAGTAGTTACTATATTTTACAAGTACACTAACTAGTTAAGCATTATATAGGAATATGAATAACAAATATAGTGAAAGTATACTTACATATAACACCCCACAAACTAGTTCAATCCAATCATTCTTTTTCTTACTCCAATGTGAGGTCTTATAAAAATCTACAAAGTGAGACTCCTTGCCATTTTCAATTCCCTGCATTAAAACTATAAAATGCAAGCTTAGTAATATTATTAATAAATAAAAAATGCAGCATTGGCTAATAGTTTTAAAACAAAAAATACGTTACCTCAATTGAGACTGCTGCTGAAAATGATCTTGAACCCATAGTGTAATTATAGGGTAAATTTTTTTTTGTAGTCTATGTTTCTTTTTGACCGTTTCTACAATGCAATACAAATATTATTGCATTTATTCTACAATGCAGAGCAAGAGATAGCGGGTAAAGGAGCTGAAACTGGGACAGAGATAGCAGAAGAATGCGGGACAGAGATATATAGGTGCTGAAGGAGATGAGACAGAAGCAGAATTTCCTTACTCTATACATAGCACACACATTCAGTGTCCTCTCTCTGTGTAATTTCCTTACTCTATAGCACACATTCATTTCTTATATATATACATGCATATATAATTGTATGTATCAATAGCCATTCTTTCAATTTCAAAGAAACTTGGGAACTTTGAGTTATAGGAAATTTAAACATCCATGGATTTGTAGTGCAATTAGAATAAGGTATAATGGTGATTTGTGGTGCAATTAAAAGAAACATTCGTGAGTGTTGAGTTAATTATCTTGTGTGTGTCACCAAGAAACACATGATTAATCATGTATCTCCAATCTTCTTCGCTCACCCTAACAAATGGTTTACTATAAGGATCTGTCTCTGCTTTCACCAACGCTTTGTAATGTTGATTCATGTGATATCGCCAGCCTTTGAACATATGTGTGGCCGTTGTGTCAATAACTTCTTGTGCAAGTGGGCTCTCATCATATCCTTCAATCTCAAACTTATCCTGTCCTAATTAAATAATTAGACAAGTAATCAGACATCGTATATATTAACCTACTTACATGAACTATAAAAATTAAATTACCTGCAAGGACTGCACAATAGCTGCTCGAATGGCTAGTGGAACATCTTCCCAATTTTCTGTTCCTTGCAAAGGAGCTTACAATCGAATTTGTGCCCCCAATTCATTAACTGCCTTAGTGCCCTTAAGACCCACAAATGTTCACCGCTCACTAGAAACTCCAACAAAAAGCTTCTTGCCACCATGTTGGGTGATAAGTCTACTAGTCTTCTAACTCCTCATCAGACCTCATACTTGCTTCATTGATTAACTATAGCTCGACTTTTTCGCGCCCCCTTTCGGAAGTTCGAAATAAGTCCTACAGTTCGGACTCCCGTGGTTTTGAATCTAATCTTACAGGTGTAATGTGAAATTGATAAACACAAAAAATCCAAATCCGACAAATCTTTTGGAAAATCAATTTTGAATCAAATTGCCAAAAATGGACTACTTTGCCAGATATAGAGTTGCCGCCCATGACTCACGCCAAAGGCCACATGTCCGTTACTTAGGTAAGGAGAGGGGAAGGTCATGAATACATTTTGAACACCCTGTAGACACCCCATTTTTGATCGACCTTAAGACTCAGACGTCATCGATTGAGCGCTCGGTGATAGTGCATGTTATGCTCGTTTCGAGGTTTCAGAGTTTTGGCTGAGAGCCTTGCCTTCGGGCCTCTAAACTCTTTGTGTTTCGGTTCGGTTTGTGGACCAAGCCTTGTTTTCCTTGCCTGAGGGAGGGAGAGGTCTTGTAGACCATCTCTTTGTGGTCATAGACCACTTTTCCCAATTGGAGACTAGTTTCTGGTTTTCGGAGCCTTTGGCCGTGCGCCTTGTCTTGGGACCGCTTAACGTTCTCCGTTTGGCGTGGTTTTTGGACCACACCTTGTTTCCTTGGCCTAGAGGGCCACTGTGGTTTGGGAGACCACTTTTGTGGTCGTAAACCACTTTTGATGCCTGGAGACTAGTTTTCGAGGCTTTCGGCCGCGTGCTTTGCCTCCCGATCTCTCGTCTTGCATCCGTTTTGGTTTGTTTTTGGTACAAACCTTGTTTTCCTTGTTTGGAAGGTGGTACAAGGGTGGGAGACCACTTTTTCTCCTTGAAGACCACTTTTCCTTCTGCCAGCCCGTTTTCTGGTTGGATAACTGGCTTTCTTGGTCTTTGGGCCACCTTTTCTGGTCGGCCACCACCTCATTAGCTTGCTTTCATGCTTTAGACCTCTCCCATCCATAGCTGACCAGTTTGTGTTCTGGAAGACCACTTAAAGAGGTCGGCCGACCACTTAAGTAGCTGGCTGACCACTTTAAGAGGTCGACCACTTTTTGTCACCTTTTTGGAGATATTTTCCTCCAGCTGCAGGTGGAGGACACTGAGACCATCCTCCATACACGTGTATGGAGTGATTGGTTTGAGCCTTAGCTTCTTGGAGAAGCTTTGCCTTTTGTTCTCTATAAGAGGGAGGCTCCTCCTCCCTCCTCTAGGTTCAGAAAATTAGGGTTTGAGTTATAGATATAGCTTTGTATCTATCTTGCCTTGGTTCTTCATTTTTGTGCCTTAAAGTGTCATTTTGCCTTACTTTAACACACAAACACACACTCAAACACCATCCTTTTGCTACTGAGGTGCTTAGGAGCTGGTTTTGGTGTTCTTGGGTTGGTTTGAGCTTGAAAAACCTACTGGAGTTGTAGCCTTGAAGAAGTTCATCAAGGGTGAGTTTCTATCCCTTAGAACCCTCATTCTTGCTTAAGCTTTTGGACCCTTTTGCATGCTGTTTTAAGACTAACTTCCTACTGAAAAAAGTTCTGATTTTTGGCCCTTAAAATGTTTGTTTAAGGCCACTTTTTCATTTGGGGTGGTTTACTCCCTCTTAGGCCTTGTTAGGCCTTGTTTTGAGTCATCCCTTTAGGGTCTTGTTGAAGCCTTTGCATGGCCTTTCTACCACTGAAATCCAGAGGATTTTCAGTGGTAGAAAGGTGGTTTTGGAGTCCTAAATAGGAGAGGGTCATCCCCTCTCCTTGTATTGTGTTTACTAACTTCATATGCCTCATGTTTGAGCACCTTTGTTAAGCTTGTGTTAGCTTGTTCTTAGCTAGTATTTGTGGTTATTTTGCTGAGGCATGTCACTTTTTTTACTTGCTTTGGTCACTCCATGCATGGTTAATACACTTGTAGTGTAAATCTCTTAAACTAGCTTTGTATGCTTCATGAAGTAGCATGTCATTATAGCTTGGTTTGAGTCCATTTCAGCATGTATTTGGTGTTGTTTTACCATGTCATACCTCTGTTAGGGTTTGGTTTGGTTAGCCTTTGCATGCTCCATGCACTTGTAGTGCATTCCCATGAAGAAGCCTAACATGCATCATGCTTTGACATGTCATTTTAGCATGCTTTTGGCTTAGCTCCAAGAAGACTTTGTTCATGTTTTAGCATGTTTAAGGTCTGATGCATGTTGTCTTGGTCATGCATGACTTGCTTTGTATAGCTATAATGCAATCTAGCTTGTTAGCTTTGTGCATCAAGTCCATTGGCATGCTTTACTTGGACTATTTGAATGATTTGGCATCATTTGTAATGTGATTTCAGTCCATGTTTCATGCTCATACACTTGCATTTATCACTCATTCAATGCGTTGGAGGGTTTGCCCCTTTATGCCTTAACATGAACCATTGCGTATGCCTTCATGCCTTAGCTTGCGAGCCATCATTTAAATGTGTTTTTGGGGTTATTATGCCATGATATAACTCTGATTTTTGTTTCTTAAGTCATCCCATGCTTGGTCTTAATAGGTGTAGTGTAATCCACCTTATTTGCCTTGTATGCATCATGCCATATGCCCCTCATGTTAGCATGTTTTGGCTTCCTTTCATGCATGTTTTAGACTCATTTTAACATGTTCTAGGACTGTTTTGGGTTGCCTTGGTCACATGCTTCATGTTTTGTATAGTTGTAGTACAAGTGCTCTTGCTTGCTTCAAGCTTTGAGCACCATTGCATGCTTCATTTGTGTTGTGTACATGATTTTTCATCATCTAGCATGACATTTCAGAGCATATAGACTTGTCATGTTCTCACTTGATTCACCCTTTGAGTGCCTCTAAGGGTTGTGCATTGTTGCCTTACTTGTGGCTTAGCTTGTATGCTTGCATGCCTAGGTATTTGAGCCCTCATCTTAGCATGTTTAGGTCCTTGTTTTGACTTAATTAAGCTCTGTCCATGCTTGGTTCATGCTTTTGTGCCATGTATTGCATGCCTCCTTTGTAGTCCTCTTTGCTAGTTTCATGCTTTAAGGACTCTTGCATGCTTCACTTGCTTTGTTTGAATGATTTGGCATCATTTCTTACCTTATTTCAGTGCACTTAGTGTTGTCACACTTGCACATTTGTCACTCTTCGAGCCTTCTTGAGGGTTGTGCTCTTAGGCCTCTTTGATAGGCCAATGCATTGTGCATGCATACCTTGCCTTTTGTGCCTTGATTTTATCACCAATGGCCACTAATTTGGGCATGACTGAGGTCTACCCCTTTTGGTTTAAGTCCATTGATTATGCCATGTATATTGCATTGAGTATGCCATATTGTTTCATTGCATTGAGTATGCCATCTTACATTGCATTGTGCATGCCATGCGGTTATTTACATTGTGTATGCCAAGTCGTCCCTTGCATTGAGTATGCATGTTCCTAACATTGCTAAGTTTCCCTTATAGCATTGCATTGTGCATGCATGTATTAGCATTGTTTGCATGCCATTTGCATTGGTAGTTTGATCATGTTGTATTGCATGTTGTTGCATGCCTATCCCTTGCATTGTGTATGCCATGTAGTAGCATTGTGCATGCCATGTTACTTGTGTTGCATTGTTGTTTGGAATAGGTGTTAGTCTAAACACGAGAAACAAGGGACGTTTCATACTTCAAGTGATGAAACGTGCCTTAATTCTCGGTCACCGATGCTCTTGATCATACATGATAGAGTTTTAGGCTTTATGTGTTTACTTGTGCATTCATTTCATATTGAATTATGCAACTTCGCCTCTCGGCCATCATGCATTGAAATGCGCAATTGGTGGCCCGAGGGTCGAGAACCTACACTCCCTTGAGCTCATGACATGATAGGGAGGGTGGTTGTGCACACATATCTTGCAAATACATTGCCATGCCCTTTCTTGCTCTCTGTTGCAGCAAATTGCAGTTCAGCAGCAACAACTGGTCGGCCAGCTAGAAAAACTAGCTGGCTGACCACTTTTTCTAACTTTCTGCAAGAAAAGTGGTCGGCACGTGGTTGGAGAGACCAAAAGTGGTCAGCCACCCTCCCACAGGTTTCCCAAGGTGGAGTTTCAGCTTTCTGGAGCTTGGTGCAAGTTTCTGAGGGCAGTTGCAAACAGAGGCAAATCGGGGCATCGCATTGGATTTCCAAACGAGACGACTGGGCTTGCATGCATTCCTCTCCCTCTGAGGCTCCTGATTTACTGTTTTCCTTAGCTGCCATGCTTAGATAGCTAGCTTTTGCTTTGGTTTGTACCTTTAATAGTTAATGCGTTTAGCTATTCAAGTTGTTTTATAATAATTAGTTAACTAGGGTTAGTTAATTAATTTGTTGTGTAATAATTAGTTTAATTAGCTTAGATTAGCTAGTTAGCTTCTTATTCGGTCCCTCCCTCGAGAGGGCGTATTGTTGTAATAAGCGTGCGTGTGTGTGATGCATGTCTTCCAACCCCCATTTCTTTCTCGCTTTTACTTAACCGCTTACGATGATTAGTTCTAGGGCACGTTTCATTTAGCATACCTTATGCTCGCATGTGTGCATCCATTCATCTGTATTGCATGCACCGGGCTCGGCGCATCATACTAACTGTATTGTACTTTCAATACATCTACTTGAATACGTGTTCAACAGCATGTTATCAAGTTGCATTTCACATGACATTCTAGGTAGCCGAGCCTATCTTAACTGCATTTCTCATGTGTTGCATTAGCCATCTACATGAACTAGGATCATGCATGATTTCTCACTAGTTCTTTGTTTTGGCTCGGAGTACACTGTGAGTGTTTACGCTTTAGCATACTGCATGTGTGTTAATGTTCGCCATGAGGCTAATTGCTTATTTGCTATAACTGCCTGAATGCTTGTAGGTGAAGGTTGGATTGCTTGAATTGGAACAATTCCTTGAAATCCTTGTTTTAGCCTACTTGCGAGTAGCCAACTTCAAATCATTTTCACAAACAAACATGCAATGTTTTGATCCAAATTAAGCGATCTAGTCTATACTTGTTTGCTGTGCGTATCACGTAGTAAGATTAGCTAATTGATCGGAATAAGAGCACATGTGTTTTCAAAAACAAAATATCATGTTTAGTACAGGCCAATCTTTGATCGGGCGAGCGGGGGTGCTCATTACATGACCTTCCCCAATCGTACCCAAGTTCCCGAGTCGAGGCAACTTTGGTGATGACGGACACGTGGCCTTCGGCACGAGTCAGGATTTCCTAAATTCTCCCAAAATAAAATATTTAGGTGGCGACTTTGTATCTGACAAAGCAGTCCATGTTTGGCACTTCTTTATAAAAATCTATTTTCTAAAACGATTTGCCAGATTTGGACTCTTTGGTGATTTATCGGTTTCACATCGCACATTGTGAGATTAGATTAAGAACCATGACATTTGAGTCTGAATTGTAGTAGCTCATAACAAAACGAGATTCCATGCCGCCCTCGCAGGCGCGCGGATATCGGAGAGTTCCTGGGAGCGCGTCTACAGTTTCTGGCGACTCCACTGGGGACTTAGAGAACTTGACTCGAACTCATGATATGTTGTTTTGACTACACTTATGTGTTTCTTTGCATTGCATTTGCATTGGTGCACCTAGGACACCGTGTTCGTCGTCTGCTATTCTTGAACGGTTGGCCTGAGGCTGTGTGCCATAAGGTTGACCGGTTACGGGCTCTGCCACGATGGGAACACAAACCCCGGTTGTTACCGGGGCACCCTTTTGACCATTCGACCTAGTGCATATTGGAATCCGTAGCGACTATTCCAAACTAGGACAGGTTGCTTATCCGGTCATAGGTTGTTCGAAACCGCTATGTGCGTAGTGAAACCCTAGCTCCTGACAAAATAGGACAGGGAAACCCTACCCCAACATAGGAGTGTTTTGGCTCTCATTTGCTTGTTATGTGCTTTTAGAGTGCACCTCTACAGGAATGCATATATCAGTTTGCAAGTCTGAGTATCAGGCCTGAGGGCATCAGTGTTTGGGAATCAATTTTATCCGAGGATATCAGTTTTGGCACAGCAATTTGGGCAACAGCGATCAGTGTTTGAGAACAGTGTGTTCAGCTTACAAATACTGACCGTTTGTTGTCTGGCCAATTGTGTGTTGTCTTTAATTTATCTAGTTCATAACATAGCACACTGCTCTTTCGGGTTGTTTATTTCCTTATTATGCTTTATTTATCTTTTTGCAAGGTAGTTTAGCACAATTGCATCCGACCAGGCAGATATTCCCCAAGCACTCTGGGTTAGAGGTCGAAGACTTAATCGATCCAGGGATCTGATAGACGGACAAGCAGTGTTTCTTTCTTTACCCCCGGTTACTAGGCGGACGTCAAAAAGGCGCAGTGTATCAGTACAGAGGTCGCTAGATCAGTGGTCCTTGAATAGTCAGGCTGAGGTCTCAGTTTCTACTATAGAGGCAGATATATCGGTTGTTCAGATAGACCAGCACAGTATGGCAGGTATGGAAGAGATGATGTGTCACCTCCAGGAGAGTATGCAAGCTATGCAGCAAGATGTTGCCCGTCAGGCAGAAGTATCTGCACGTCAAGCAGAAGTAGTGATCCAACGGGTAGAGTTAATTGCCAGGCTACAACAGCAAACCAGGGCTTCTGCTTCGCACGCACCCCCTCCCCCACCAAGAATTCCAATACTCGAGGAGACACCCAACGTCCAGGAAAATACGAACGTTCCAACAGGGCCAGCTCCGCCCCCAATCCTACCCTAGCTATCTAAAGCGCCCACCAATCTAGTTGATTCACTGTTTGAGTTTGAGGTGGATCCAACGGTGCTAAAACTGAGCAAGCTAGAAAAGCTTTTCAAGAAGTCTCAAGGTGTGAAATCCATTCCGGATATAGAGGATGGATATACCGACTCGGGTGTGACTTTGCCGGACCGATTTAAAATGCCGCACATCGACCGTTTTGACAGGTCTGGAGATCCTATGGTGCACCTATGACTGTTTTCAGATATCCTAAGGCCGATGGGCCTTTCCAGATTGTAGAAGCTTTCTCTGTTTGGCCGGACCCTGTCGGGTATAGCGGCCATTTGGTATACAAAACTAGAGGACTCCGTTAAGAAAAGTTGGGAGGAGATGGCTGAGGCCTTCATAGCTCAATACTCCTATAACACTCAGATCGAGATCACAACTCGTGATCTCGAGACCACCAAGCAAGAACTGAAGGAGAGCTTCTCCGATTTTGTGACCCGTTGGAGGGCTAAAGCCTCGATGATGACCATCAGGCTCATTGATAAAGATCAAATTCGGATGGTTGGGCGCAACCTCCAGCCTAAGCTCATGCAAAAGATGATTGTTCTCCCCCTCCCCACCTTTGCAGACCTACATGAGATTGGGGTGCAGATCGAGGACGCAATGAAACAAGGTCTGATTGACTATGAAAAAGAGCAGCCCAGGAGGGCATTCAACCGCAGTACGAATGCAGGCACAAGCAGTGCAGCAGCTGCCAGATCTTCAGATATGGGAATGGTCACCACCACCCCTCCCAAAACCCTTGTAGCTACACCCTTTACTAGTATGTCCGGAAGTAGCTCGCAAACAACCAGATATGTGCCCAGAGGCCAAAGAACCTTCACCCCACTATATATGCCCTTGTCCAAGGCTTTGGGGGGTTTTGATCAAGAAAGGGCACTTGAAGCCCCTAGAGCCGCGGCCATTGCCAGAAAAACTTCCTCCTACCCATAACCCGGCGAAGTACTGCGCCTATCATCAACAGCATGGTCACGAAATCGACCAGTGCTTTCGATTACGTCATGAGATTCAGGATCTCATAGACAACAAGGTGATTATGCCCCCGGAGAAGCCGAATGTCACAACCAACCCTTTCCCACCACATAACCAAGCTCCACCTTCCAAACGCATCAACCTCATCCAAACCTCGGTCATTTCATATGACCCGAGCATATATATTACCCCTTCTCACCTACCCAAGCCAGAGGTATTCATTCCCGATTGCACGGACTTATAAATGTTGGATATCTCCCAAACCCAATCTGAACTAGTGGTGGTGACCATCGAACATGGAATCAAGAATACTGTTGAGGTAGACGGGAATGATCAGTCAAAGCCTGAGAGGTCTGCAAACTTTGAGTACAACCCGAGCAGTTATATTACTCCAACGGGTCAGTTTAGACCAAGAGTAGAGCTCCCGGTCGGGGCAGAGATCTGTGTAGTTCAAGAGGATGGACCTAATCAGGGGCTAGATGACCTAGTGGAACTAGAAGAAGACATCATGAATCTACAATTCTTTGAAGAACAGGATTCAGGGGACGTGACTGTCAACTAGTTCGATCTAGAAAGGTCAGCGGAAGCTACTGGATGGCTCAGCGACGAGCCAAATGTTGTTGAGGTACATCAGTCAGAGCAAGGACCGTTAGAAACGGGGACATCAACAGTGGCCGGAATGGCCGGGAATTAGAATGGACCGCCGGAGAGCACTGGTGATAAGAATTCTGCTCAGGATCAGAACAGTTTGAGTACAGAAGATGCTGAGCAGCAGGCTGCGCTGAAACAGTTTGGGTAGGAAAAGATCAAAGATCTGGAGAGGGCTAGAAAGGCCAAAGCCCCTGTGGAGACAGAATATGCCGTAAGCACGGGAATGGAATGTGCTGTGCGCACAGGAACAATTGTGACAGAACTGGATAGCTGCTTGTCGATGACCGATGGCATGTGGTGAGAAGCTGACGACCTATGTCTTGCCCACACTGACGAAGATTGGGGGAACAGCCAACCGGATGATACCTGGTATATTGGAGAGGTGGACCACATGACCAGGAGTGGGCGGTATTTCAAGCCCCCACACCTAGATCAACCAGAGGCGTCCAGAAAGGACACACAGGCGGAGAAGCAGAAAAAAAAGTTACTCGAAGAGGAGGCTATGTTGAAACAGCTTAAGAAGATACAAGCAGACATCTCCATCTGGGGACTACTTATGGCTTCAAGAGTTCATAGACAGGCTGTCCTTTCCGCAATGGATAGGGCTAAACTTTCAATCGATACCACGCCTGAGCAGCTGGTAGGATTGGTTTTTCTGGAAGGAGCTTCCCCGACGTTGACCTTTACTGATAAGGAGTTGCCGCCTGAGGGCTCAAACCATAACAAACCACTCTATATCTCTATGGAGTGTAGAGACAAATGGATACCAGTAGTTCTTATCGATACAGGATCTGCCATCAACGTATGTCCGTCGAGGACGGCATATGCAATCGGGTTGAAGCCCGCGGACTTTGTACCCACTGCCCAGGTGATTTGGGCATATGACAATACTAGCAGAGAAGTGATGGAGACTGTGCAGATTCAGACTAGGGTCGGTCCAGGACAACACGATATTGACTTTCATGTCTTGGACGTTCCCGCGACCTTCAATCTACTCCTAGGGCGGCTGTGGCTACACCAGGTAAAGGCAGTCTCTTCCACCCTGCATCAGATGTTGAAGTACCCCCACGAGAAGGGGGTGGCTATAGTTTTTGGGAATTCGTCAATCCATCCGCCGCCAGAGGTGTCTACGCCGGTTCTGGAGATCGAACATGGTGCGGAGGATGTGTTCTTTTCAGGATTTAGCCTAGCTGAGGCTCGGGTTGTACAGAACTTACTAGCTATTGACGAGGGGTTATATGTCAGTGCACAGTCTGTGTACCTCATGAACAAACTCCAGCACATCCCCGGGATGGGATTAGGGAAAAGTGGCCGGAAAGGCGTTGCAACATCGGCCAAAGTGCCGCATAACCTGCATACCTTTGGTTTAGGTTATCTACCTACCAAAGAGGACTGGGTGAGGAAAGGCAAGGAGATGACCGGAAGAGCCAAAGCAAAGCGAGCCGGAAAGCCTTATGAGTTGGTGCACCGGCCTATCCAGGGTACCCTAAATGGACATTTTGTCCGAGAGGGGGAGGACTTCCCGTTCTACGGCTTCCCAGAGCCATGGTTGAATGCAAGGAGGAGGCGTTTGCCGAGATATTCTTTGACTTGCACTTGTTTGGGGATGATGTTGCTGAGGAGCAAACAAACCCACCAGCTGAGGTTAAGTAGTGTAGGGAGGAGGATTATGAGAGAACAGAGATTGAAATGGGGGTAGCACTGTCTTGTCTACTTTCAAATCCTCCGATCGTACATGAGTGCTTGGGGGATAACTTCTCAGTGTCCATGATCGGGAATGAAACGGCTGCGAGCCCATCTTCAAACATTCTGGATGCATCCATCGCACCCTCCCTCGTCTGGCAATACGAGGAAGGATTCTTATCGAGCAGCACCGGGTCAGGTAGTGAGCCGGAATCTGATTCCACTAAGTCCGTAGAGTCGGAATCAGGTTCCAGCTCGTCTGAGTCTGAGTCCAGTATTCTTGGGGGTGACAACCCGGATGCCACAATCCTGTCTAGGTCGTCGTTTTCTTTTTCCTTTGAGTCTGTTGTAACAGAGGAACCAGGCAACTTGGAAGTACTTAATGAGAATTGTGCGGCTGTGGCCTTTGAATACTTTTCTGTGCCCTTAATTTATTACATTAATCAGGATTTTCAAAATTTTGATGAAAACGACGAGGAAGAAATTCCTCCGGTTTTGCAATATTTGCTTGATTAAGAGCAGGAGAGGTTTGTAAAACCCTTGGTTGATGAAATCACCCAAATTAATGTTGGTACTGAGAAGGACCCGCGGCTGGTCCAGATCGGATCCACGTTGTCTTCGGAGGAGTGCGAGCGCTTAGTCACTTTGTTAAAAGATTTCAAAGATGTTTTCGCGTGGTCCTATGAAGACATGCCTGGAATCGATCCTGAGATTGTACAGCACCGGATCCCTCTTGACCCAGAGGCCCGACCTGTTAAGCAGAAGCTCAGAAGGATCCGCCCGGATTGGGCTCTCAAGATTAAGGAAGAGGTCACCAAGCAAATTGACGCAGGGTTCCTGCTGGTATCCGAATACCCAACTTGGTTGGCCAATATAGTTCCAGTGCCGAAGAAGGACGGCAAGATTCGGGTATGTGTGGACTTCAGGGATTTGAATAAAGCCAGTCCGAAGGACGACTTTCCTCTGCCGCATATCGATGAGTTAGTGGACTTTACTGCTGGGCATGCGTTGCTCTCATTCATGGATGGGTTTTCAGGCTACAATCAGATATTGATGGCACCCGAAGACCGGGAGAAGACCGCTTTTACCACCCTGTGGGGAACCTATTGTTATAGGGTGATGCCGTTTGGGCTGAAGAATGCTGGGGCTACATATCAACGGGCTGCGACCACAATATTGCACGACATGATCCATAAAGAGGTGGAGGTGTACGTGGACGACATGATTGTCAAGTCCAAGGAAAGAGAGGGCCACTACACCGCCTTGCAGAAGTTCTTTCAACGGATCAGAGAGTATCGGTTGCGACTGAATCCTCAGAAGTGTACGTTTGGTGTTACAGCAGGGAAAATGCTGGGGTTCTTGATCACACAGAGAGGTATCGAGGTCGATCCTTCCAAAATCAAGGCCATCTTAGAAATGCCACCACCAAGGACTGAAAAGGAGGTGCGAGGCTTTCTGGGTAAAGTGCAATTCATAAGACGGTTTATTTCTAAATTAACCTTGACTTGTGAACCACTCTTTGGTCTCTTGAAGAAAGGAAAGAAATTCCAATGGGACGGCCGATGCCAAGCTACTTTCGAACAGATCAAACAATATGTACAGAACCCACCTGTGTTGTCACCGCCTGAGCCGGGAAAACCGTTGATTCTATACCTTTCAGTGACTGAAACTACAATGGGCTGCATGCTCGCGCAAGAGTCTGAGGACAAAGTGGAGAGGGCTATCTACTATCTGAACAAGAAAATGCTGGAGTACGAAACCCGTTACACTCCTCTGGAGAAGGCTTGTTTGGCCTTGGTATGGGCTACCAGGAAGCTGCGGCACTACCTGTTAGCTCACTCTGTAATACTGGTTTCGAGATTGGATCCCATCAAATATCTCTTCGAGAAACAAGCACTTACGGGTAGGCTAGCCCATTGGTTGCTTCTGCTTTCCGAATTCGATCTGAAGTATGTGACGCACAAGTCAGTAAAAGGGAGAGCGGTAGCGGAGTTCCTAGCCAATCACCCAGTTGAAAGAGATGAAGTAGTTGAGTACCTATTCCCAGATGAGGCCATTCTACATGTCGAAGATGAAACTTGGACGATGTACTTTGATGGAGCGTCAAACCAATATGGGTATGGGATAGGGGTGTTGCTGATAGCACCTGACAATTCTCGCATACCTTTAGCATTCAAACTCCGGTTCAAAGTATCGAACAATGAAGCAGAGTATGAGGCATGTATTGCTAGTTTAGAAGCCGCCCTAGAACTAGGGGCAAAACGGTTGGACGTCATCGGAGACTCGAACCTTATTGTATCTCAAGCTAAAGGAGATTGGAAAGTCAAAGAAGAAAAGATGAGAATTTATCACCAGACCTTGGACGTGTTATTCCTCAATTTGAGAAGTTGAATTTCGCCCATCTGTTAACAGAGAACAACAGGTTCGCTGATTCACTAGCAACTCTATCTTCTATGATAGACATCCCTTTCGAAGTCTGGATGCGTCCGATCATCATCGAATAGAAATTTGTGCCGGCCTACGAGCTGATTGCCGCCATAGATGAAGTACAAGATGAGAATCCTTGGTATTACAACGTCTGGAACTTCTTGGAGAAGGAAACGTATCCACCAGGGACAAATGCCAAAGATAAGAGGGCAATTCGAAGAATGGCTGCTCAGTTCATCGTCTGCGGAGGTAAACTGTACAAGAGAGGTCATCTCGGGATGCATAAACTGTGTGTTGATACTGAAGAATCCAAGTGCCTGATGGAGGCCATCCATGGAGGAGAGTGCGGATCGCATATGAACGAGGTGATGCTAGCCCGGAAGATCCTTAGACAGGGTTATTACTAGTCCACCATGGAGGAGGATTGTATTGGCTTTGTCCGTCGATGCCACAAATGTCAGATCCATGCAAACCGCATGAACATTCCGCCGTCAAAGCTGTACAACATGACTTCGCCATGGCCATTTTCAGTCTGGGAGATTGATATGATTGGGGCTGTCACTCTGAAGGGGTCCAATGGGCATAAATACATTTTGGTTGTGATAGATTACTTCACAAAGTGGGTTGAGGCCCAATCTTACGCAGTGTTGAAGGCTTCGCACATTGCAAAGTTCATCAGGAACAACATCATCTGCCGCTACGGGGTCCTGAATAAGATCATTTCAAATAATGGCTCTCACTTCAAGAAGGAGGTGATCGACTTGTTGGAGAAGTATAACGTGGCTTTTCATAAGTCATCTACATATCGGCCGCAGTCCAACGGAGCAATCGAGGCCGCCAACAAGAACATCAAGCACATTCTGCAGAAGATAGTGGAAACCTACCGGGACTGGCCAGATAAGTTGCCGTTTGCTCTGTGGAGCTACTGGACTTCAATTCAAACTTCTACTGGGGCGACTCTGTATTCCTTAGTCTATGTGATGGAGGCTGTTTTGCCTATCGAAGTTGAGGTTCCGTCGTTACGAGTATTAGCTGAGTGTCAGATAGCTAAGGCAGATTGGTAGCAGAGCAGGTTCGAAGAACTCATGCTGTTTGACGAGAGAAGGCTGAAAGCACTATATCATGTTCAGGGTTATCAACGAAGAATTGCCAGGGCTTTCAACAAGAAGGTTAAGTCTAGGAATTTGAAAGAAGGGGATCTTGTGCTCAAAGACAACTGAGCTCCCATCCATGACCCTAGTGGCAAGTTCAGACCTAATTGGACTGGCCCTTACATCATCAAGTCTATCTGGTCGGGTGGAGCTGTTGTTCTGATGGACCTAGATGGCCTAGAGTTCTCCAGCCGATCAACATGGACAAGTTGAAGAAATATTACCCCTGAGAGGCTCGCTAGGCCGAAAACCCGAAAGGGCGACCAAGGCAAAAGTTAGAGCATGAAAAATTTGAAATTATAAAAACTGAGCTCGCAAGGTTGAAAACCTGCAAAGGGCAGCCTTGGCAAAAGTTAGAGCGCAAAAGGAGAGTGTTAATACACGAGTGAACCCAAGCCGAACTACGTAAGGCTTGATTCCCATCTTTGGGATACGTAGGCAACTTCATTCTGAAGTCCAGCCATAAACACTTCCCCGATCAACTTTGTCCATGTGATCATGTTGGTCATCTTTGTCTATTCTGTATCCAAGAGCTCGGTTGTGATCTCCAGTGTAGTGCTATTCAGATTAGGGGCAACTTTCAGTTGCTGGAATTCGGGGTTGTGCATCTCAGTGATAGATCTCAGGCGTGTCCAGTTCTGATCCATATCAAAAATGGTTTTGAAAAGTTTTAATAAAAGTTGATTTTGTTCAAATTAATCTTTTTACAACTTAGACCATTTTTGGACCAAACGAAAAATTTTCAGTACCCATAACCTTCAATTTTATTGATTTCAACATGGAGTTCTCCTACTCTTGAATACAAATTGAAGTTGCTTTTATTACATTCATAAAGAAAACTTGAAAGTACTGATAAAGCAATAAATTTCGGGCATGGATAAGTCAGGTGTTCCTGCGCCACCTCCCAGAGCTGGTCAAAGCCTCTGATATCAAAGTGGGCCCAACCTGTGCCTCCTCATCAAGCCAAGCTGTGCACTCATCAGAGAGGGTGCAACTGAAAGTGGCAGTGGGGGCCAGAAGCTCTCTAGTCCTCCATGCTATGGCATACCAAGCCAGCTGCGTGCCTCGGACCGGAAATGCAGCAAGATACTCTATCCCTTCTGCCGGGCAAGTCTGATCATGTCCGAACTAACGCCGGAATCGGAAAGGAAAGTAGAACACGCACTGTGTCAGGCCAATCAACTGAATCCCGGTCTGCTGGGACATGCTGTAACTCATTGCCGGTAGATTGAGCCAAGGATAGCGCCAAGCAATGCCGTCTGCGGACAAACTGCACATCCAGTCGCACAACCAACCCTCATCAAGGGCATCGACTAGATGTCATCGAAAGAAATAGCCACGAGCTGAGTATGCTGGGCATGAGTCTACAACCTTCAATTTGTCCATCAACCATATCTTGGGAGGGATAAAAAATGAGAGATTAAAGAATAGAGAGGTGTACGTTGAGAGAAAAGTAATAAAAAAGGTTTTTGAGAGAAAAAAAAAAACCAAGCCTGAGGGCCGAGTGACGTGAGAAATATACGTGAGATGGGGGTGGGAAACATTACCTGCAATAGTAGTGGACTCCCCGCGAATCTAGTCGTCTCTCGGCGATGAAAAGCATCTAGACCCATCAATGTCTCAGCCAGTCTCATGGCAATGCAGCTCTTGCCCTCTCTTAAGCCCTCGGCAATCTCGATCAAACGGATGATAGACCCTCCGGAGCCTAAGGCAAACAAGAAATGAGATAGCATGCACAAACAAAGCGCATGTTGCTGAAAACTCTGCCAGTGATGATCTCCGCGGTCATCGGCATCAGAAAACAGATGAACTAAGCTGGGGATGTCCAATGCTCCATCGCGGATCAAAGACCGAGCTTCATGCATAGTAAGCTCGCACATCCGTCCTAAGGCTTGGATGTGGCCAAAGCAAAATTGCTGCAAAATTTCTTCATCGCATTCGGATTCCATTAAGGCTTGGAAGTCTTCAAATGTGGGACATACCTCTTGTTCGCCGAAGCTAAAGACGTGTGTTACCGGATTCCAAAACCTTGCCGCGGCATGAAGAAACGAAAAACACAGCGGGGTGCGACTCAACGTGAATAGTGCATTTATGCTGAAGCCCCGGAAATTCACCTTTTCCGAGCCATCCAAGGAAGCAATCCAATTTGTGAGATTTTGGATGAAGAACGCCTCCATTTTGGTGCAAAACTGAGTTGGAATGAGGGAACCACGAAGCTGGAACCTTTTTAAAGGATAACACACTGTTTGGAGGACAAGTGTCAGAAAACTGGAGGTTCCTAGGTTAAGTGGTCGGCCGACCACTTTTTCTGGTCAGCCAACCACCTTTTTTGGCCTACAGCAGAAGAAAGTGGTCGGCCAGCTCCTATGGTGGTCGGCCATGTGCAAAAAGCTGGTTTCCAGCTGTATCTTGTCTCCAGAAGAGAGTCTCTATCTTTCTTGTGTGCTGAGAGTGCTAAGGGTTCAAGTTTACCTCTGTTTCGGATGCGTTCTGTCGCCCTGTTTGCCCAAAATGCATTTGCTTATCAAGTTGTTAAGCTTTGCTTATCGAGTTGTTAAGTTTTACTTATCAAGTTGTTGCTCTTTGATTATCGAGTTGTAGCTTGTTGCTTATCGAGTTGTAAACTTGCTAAGGTTTTGTTGTTTCTTAGTAAGTTAAGTTGTTTAGTTTGTTGTGTCGGTTCATTACCTGACTTGGTAATACACGATGTTCAAATTCTATTCAATTCCTTTTTTTTATGCAAAATGGTGCGATGCGATGCTTAGAATGTAAGGTACAACACTTTTGAACAAAAAGTCGTTTTCATTCCATCATAGCTTCTTTTTACAGCATTTTACAAAAGAGTACGAGTTTTGAAAAAACAAGATAAAACTACCTAAGTTGTACAATGTGCTACAACTACATGTAAAAAGAAAAATAAAGCAGGAGCATCCGCATCAGCGCTGTCAAGCTCAAGACTGAGAGGCCCTCCTCGCCCTTTTCGGCTGAGCAGCCCCTGCGCCACCATCATCGGCATCTTCATTTGAATCGGAATCACCGTCCTCGGAATCCTCCTCGGCGTCGCCTCCGCCCTCAGCACTGGAACCAGAGTCGTCATCCCTGCCTGTAGATGTCTCTGACTGTGGATGTGCCGACTTCTCCTCCTTGCTAGACTCGTCATCTTGCCTAACAGGTGCCCTACGTCCCCCTCGGTCGCGCGCTGAGACTCCTCTCCTAGCTGCTCGAGAAGGCCTGGATGGCCTAGTCCATAGAGGCGGGACCTGAAAAGGACAGTTTGAGTGCATCAGCCAGTATGTATATCAGATGTAGATGCGAGAATGATACATAGAGTGGGTGCATGCAGATATAGTGTGTGAATGCGATGTGTCAGATGTGCTCTACACATGCAATAAATCAATACAGTGAAATGTTTAGTTTCCATATGTCATCAGAAGCATGATAAATGCGAGGAAATTGAAAAGTACCTGAACGCCGGAGGCACAAAGCATCGTCTCCCTTCGTAGAACCATGCCCTCGAGTGAAGCCACCACTCCGAGTAACCGCTCAGTATACTCCCTGGGAGGCTGCACACACAAGTTCAAGTCATCAGTGAATGAATGAATGTCTAAATATCTTAGTGATAAATAAAAACTGTAAAACATACCAGTGGTGAGTCAGGGTCACTGACGTATCGATGGTCGAGCATCGGAGGCTCTAGTGGAATCGGGTAAGAAGTCCCATACTGCCAGCCCGTCAGCTCAGTCGGAAGATCTGGCCATCCCGCATACTGCCAAGTCGGGGGCATCCCTCCAGTCCCGCCCCTCGATGTGCCGGCCCCGCTGGTCGAAGGAATGTCTCCGACTCGGGCGCGACTCGAGGAAGGCATAGCAGCAGCTCTCTTTCTGGGGGTGTGGGTGCCTGACAGTGGAGTCATCAGGTATGTATGGAGATATGTTGCATAATCTCCCTCCTCTAGGAAAAGAACCGCATCAATACCCAACATAAGGTCCTGCGTCTTCCGGGGTGTAAGATCCCCTGTGGACCGCATCTCCAGTAGAGGCAGCGAGGGGACGTCCTGATCGGAGTTGCCCATCGTCTGGCGCATGAAGCACTCTCCGAGGAACCAGGCTCTGCCGACCGGTCCCTCAAGCAGAACCCTGTATCGCGAGGTACCCCATGCCTCAGCAAACAAAAATCGAGGATTCCCTGGCATGTCGATCCAAGGCTGCCAGGTCACCTGCAGGTAACAAGTGCATAAATTGATTAGATGTCATCGATATACAAGATGAATCAAAGCTGAAAGCATGAAGAACTGAGAGTTCTGAATTACCTCCGCTGCCTGTATAGTATCGAAGAACTACTGGAGGTAGAGCAGAGTCTCCCGAGGCCTGGGTCGGCACCGACCCTCAAATCTGCGTGAGTAGGGGATCTCAAGAAGTGCCTCGACCTCGAGCTCAGGGGCCAATGTCGGAAAGTACGCATAAACCCATAACTGTGAAAGGCAAGGCAGTAGCTGTCAGAATACAGAATGTATAGAATGCAGAATGCTGAGTGCAGAATGCGAATACAGAATGTATGCTGAGTGCAAAATGCTGTGTGCAATGTGCAGTATACAGAATGTATAGGAAGTATAGAATGTTGAGTGCAGAAGGTAGAGTACATAATGTAATGTGCGCCATGTGCAGTGTACAAACGATGAAAAGCAGAAATGAAGATCAAAAGGGCAAAATATACCTCCCAGGCTTTGCCAGTAGCCTCCAACTATGTCCCTCGCTCTCGGGAAGTCGCGTTCATGTAGCAGTAAAGGGTAGCGAGGCTAGCGCCACCCCAATCATACTGACTGACCTGTGATAGGTCTACCAAAGCACTGAGCAGATAAAGCCCAATTGTGTTTCCCCTGTCGGAGAACAGAGTGGTCTCGAGGAGGAACATCAAAAATCCCTGGGCATATTGCTGTATGGCCTCAATGGTCTCGGATGTAGTCCCCCTGTACCGCTCGGAGAACTAGGTGTACCTGACCTTGCCTGATGATCTGTCGATCAGTGGACGGGCTCCAAGCAGGTAAATCCAAGTGGCCTCCCATTCACCCATATCTGCATCGTATGGGATCGGTCGGCCTGCCACGTCAAGGCCCATCAGTATAGAGAAGTCATATGGGGTCATCATCATGTCCCCAATAGCTGAAAAATGGAAGGAGTTGGTGGTGTCCCACCATCTCTCTACAAGTGCCCCCAAGAGGGTCCTACTCGCTAGATGACGTGATAATCCTGTACAGAAAGGGCCAAATCCTGCCTCGTCCACGATATGGCGAATAGCATCTGGGAGCTCCATGTACCACTCCTTAGGAATAATAGATTCGTAACCCTGCGTGAAACGGGAAGATACCTGCATTCAGAATGAACAGGTGTATTCAGTTTCAGAATTGAAATGTATGAGCTGTGTGTTCAGAATGGAAATGTATGAGCTGTGTGTTCAGAGATGAAATATATGAGCTGTGTGTTCAGATTGAAAAGTAGGAGCTGTGTGTTCAAAATCGAAATGTATGAGCTGCGTGCAAACATATAAACCGAATGCTGTGTTATGAACTGCGTGTTTAGATTGAACAGTGTGTTATGAAATGAGCTGCGTGCCAATGAAAAAAGTGTACTGCGTTATGGACTGTGTGTTCAGATTGAGCAGTGTGCTATAAACCGAATACCGTGTTATGAATTGCGTGTTCAGATTGAGCGGTGTGTTATGTTATGAAAAAGTGTACTGCGTTATGGACTGTGTGTTCAGATTGAGCAGTGTGCTATAAACCGAATACCATGTTATGAACTGCGTGTTCAAATTGAGCGGTGTGTTATGTTATGAAAAAGTGTACTGCGTTATGGACTGTGTGTTCAGATTGAGCAGTGTGCTATAAACCGAATACCGTGTTATGAACTGCGTGTTCAGATTGAGTGGTGTGTCATGTTATGACAAAGTGTATTGCGTTACGGACTATGTGTTCAGAATTGAGCAGTGTGCTATTAAACCGAATACCGTGTTATGAACTACGTGTTCAGATTGAGTAGTGTGCTAAGTCAGCAAATCGAATACTATGTTATGGACTGCGTGTTCAGATTGAGCAGTGTGCTATAAAGTATATCGCGTTATGAACTGCGTGTTCAGATTGAGAGGTGTGCTAAGTCATTAAATCGAATACTGTGTTATGGACTGCGTGTTCAGATTGAGCAGTGTGCTATAAAGTATATCATGTTATAAATTGCGTGTTCAGATTGAGTGGTGTGCTAAGTCATTAAATTGAATACTGTGTTATAGATTGCGTGTTCAGATTGAGCAGTGTGCTATAAAGTATATCGCGTTATGAACTGCGTGTTCAGATTGAGTGGTGTGCTATGTTATAAATTGAATACTGTGTTATGGATTGCGTGTTCAGATTAAGCAATGTGCTATAAAGTATATCGCGTTATGAACTGCGTGTTCAGATTGAGCGGTGTGCTATGTTATAAATTGAATGCTGTGTTATGAACTGTGTGTTCAGATTGAGTAGTGTTATGTGCTGTGTGCCAAAATGTGCCATGTGCCCGAATGAGCTATGTGTTCAGACTAAACAGAATGCTGTGTTATGGACTGTGTGTTCAGATTGAGCAGTGTTATGTGCTGTGCGCCAAAATGTGCTGTGTGCCAAAATGTGATGTGTGCCCAAAATGCACTGTGTGCCCAAATGAGCTGTGTGTTCAGACTAAACAGAATGCTGTGTTATGGACTGTGTGTTCAGAGTGAGCGGTGGTATGTGCTGTGTGCCAAATGAGCAAAGTGTTATGTTGAAAGCTGTGTGCCAAATGAATTGGATGCTATGAGCAGAAGTACTGTGTATGTCAACATGTTCAGAATGAGCAGATAAAATACATCGCAGAAAACTAAAGTAAAGTACGCACCTCATGCGCGTGATGAGATAGGTGAGACTCAGGCTCCCATAACAGCAAATCCAGGGGCGCCTGTCGCGCGAAGTCCGTGAAGTGATAGAAGGTGCAAGGAGGTAGAATGTGTTCCTGCGGATCGTACTCCTCTAGGTCGAACGACCGTACTCTCGGAGGCAACGGTATGATGTCAAGCTCGTCCTCTGCATATGGAGAACCCCCACCATACGGAATATCGTCGGCCATCTGAAGAAATATGCAAAAACGAGCAAAAATGAGTGAAATGGGCCAAAATTACAAAAAGTCAACAAAAGTCAACTCTCGGGAAGAGAAAAAGTCAACAAAAGTCAACACACGAGAAAAGGTGCCAAAGTTCGAGACAAACTTACCTCAAGTGGTGGAAATGGAGAAAGAAGCTCTGAAAACAAATTCTAATCGGTTCAAAACGAACAGAATCGAAATTTTTCGCGAAACAATTTCGCGTGGGGCGTTGGAAAACGCATATAAAGTGCAGATCTGAGAGAAAAAAAGGGTCTAGGGAGGAAGAGAAGCTGATTTTGGCCTTGGAGGTGTGAGCAAAACTGATTTGGAGTTGTGTACTTAAAGAACCGAGCATGAAAAGACAAAACTGCCCCAGATTTTGTAAACTGGTCGGCCAGCTAATTTTTCTGGTCGGCCGACCACTTTGGTTGGCAACAACTGGTCGGCCATTGATATAACTGGTCGGCCATCCTCCTGGGTGATCTTCAGAGCTCCATTGTTCTCTTTGTGTGTTTTGGTGATGATTGGAGCTCTTGTCTCTCAGAAAAGTGCAAGAAAAGTACACTTTTGGCGCGATATTGTCCCCGCGGGAACTTCAAATGCAAGTCTACGATGCGTGGCTCATCGTTACTCATCAAGAGCAAGACGTATCCTTTTTGAGTACGTCGTGACCCCTCCAAGAGGTAACTCAGAGGTTCTAGTTAAATCACTCGCGTTAAGGCTTGTATTTCCTTATTCGGCGTTTTGTTTCGAACATACTATTGAAGTTGCACTTCTCTCGTATTGTCATGCACACTTTAAGCACGTTGTTATACACGTCTCGTTGCATTGTTATGCACATCACTTGTTGCATTACAACGCACATTACTCTTTGCATTGTCATGCACACCACTTGCACTTTTTTATTTTGTGCACATTTCTTGTTGCATTGACACACACATTTTGCTCGCATTGTTTTGCATATTCCTTTTGCATTGTCATGCTCCCCTTCCACCCGCATTGTCGTGCACTCTTCACGCGCGTTGCCACGCACGTTTCGCCTGCATTGTTATGCACACTACTTGCATTGTTATGCACGTTTCACTAGCATTGTCATACACCGACACTTTGCTTGCGTTGTCACGCACTTTTCACTTGCATTGCTATGCATGTTTCTAATGATATTGTACCTATTGAGTTTCTTTCTTTTGCAGGCACGATATTATATGTACGGTTCATTTGAAGCTGGCGCCACCAGACGAGCCGCACGGTATTGTATGTACTCTGCGTGAGACGTAGCGAGAATTGTATAATTCTCTTACATCCTTTCTGCATGTAATGTAGTTTGATTTGTATTCGCCTGCTTAAAACTGTTGCATTTATTGTGTATAATTGTTTCATTACAGCTTTCTTTGCATGAACATAAGTTATGTTCGGCATCTTACATTGTCCTTTGCATCTTGCCCTTGCCTGCGGGCGCATCTCTTTGTTATCTTGCCTGTTTGTCTAAGTCTTCGGCCTTGTCAAAAATGGGTCGTCTCTGGGCTTTGACATTCTCTCCCGTCACTTATGACTTTCGAGTTTTGTCAAAGAGAGGCAACTGTAGACACCCCATTTTTGACCGACCTTAAGACTTAGACGTCATCGATTGAGCGCTCGGTGATAATGCATGTTGTGCTCGTTTTGAGGTTTTGGAGTTTTGGCTGAGAGCCTTGCCTCCGGGCCTCTGAACTCTTTGTGTTTCGGCTTGGTTTGTGGACCAAGCCTTGTTTTCCTTGCCTGAGGGAGGGAGAGGTCTTGTAGACCATCTCTTTGTGGTCATAGACCACTTTTCCCGTTTGGAGACTAGTTTCTGGTTTTCGGAGCCTTTGGCCGTGCTCCTTGTCTCGGGACCGCTTAACGTTCTCCGTTTGGCGTTGTTTTTGGACCACACCTTGTTTCCTTGGCCTAGAGGGCACTGTGGTTTGGGAGACCACTTTTGTGGTCCTAAACCGCTTTTGATGCCCGGAGACTAGTTTTCGAGGCTTTCGGCCACGTGCTTTGCCTCCCGATCTCTCGTCTTGCATCCGTTTTGGTTTATTTTTGGTATAAACCTTGTTTTCCTTGTTTGGAAGGTGGTACAAGGGTGGGAGACCATTTTTTCTCCTTGAAGACCACTTTTCCTTCTGCCAGCCAGTTTTCTGGTTGGACAACTGGCTTTGTTGGTCTTTGGGCCACCTTTTCTGGTTGGCCACCACCTCATTAGCTTGCTTTCATGCTCTAGACCTCTCCCATACATGGCCGACCAGTTTGTGTTCTGGGAGACCACTTTAAGTGGTCGGCCACTTTTTGTCACCTTTTTGGAGATATTTTCCTCCAGCTATAGCTGGAGGACACTGAGACCATCCTCTATACACGTGTATGGAGGGATTGGTTTGAGCCTTAGCTTCTTGGCGAAGCTTTGCCTTTTGTTCTCTATAAGAGGGAGGCTCCTCCTCCTTCCTCTAGGTTTAGAAAATTAGGGTTTGAGTTATAGATATAGCTTTGTATCTATCTTGCCTTGGTTCTTCATTTTTGGGCCTTAAAATGTCATTTTGCCTTACTTTAACACACAAACACACACTCAAACACCATCCTTTTGCTACTGAGGTGCTTAGGAGCTGGTTTTGGTTTTCTTGGGTTGGTTTGAGCTTGAAAAACCTACTGGAGTTGCAGCCTTGAAGAAGTTCATCAAGGGTGAGTTTCTATCCCTTAGAACCCCCATTCTTGCTTAAGCTTTTGGACCCTTTTGCATGCTGTTTTAAGACTAACTTCCTACTGAAAAAAGTTCTGATTTTTGGCCCTTAAAATGTTTGTTTAAGGCCACTTTTTCGTTTGGGGTGGTTTACTCCCTCTTAGGCCTTGTTAGGCCTTGTTTTGAGTCATCCCTTTAGGGTCTTGTTGAAGCCTTTGCATGACCTTTCTACCACTGAAATCCAAAGGATTTTCAGTGGTGGAAAGGTGGTTTTAGAGTCCTAAATAGGAGAGGGTCATCCCCTCTCCTTGTATTGTGTTTACTAGCTTCATATGCCTCATGTTTGAGCACCTTTGTTAAGCTTGTGTTAGCTTGTTCTTAGCTAGTATTTGTGGTTATTTTACTGAGGCATGTCACTTTTTTTACTTGCTTTGGTCACTCCATGCATGGTTAATACACTTGTAGTGTAAATCTCTTAAACTAGCTTTGTATGCTTCATGAAGTAGCATGTCATTATAGCTTGGTTTGAGTCCATTTCAGCATGTATTTGGTGTTGTTTTACCATATCATACCTCTGTTAGGGTTTGGTTTGGTTAGCCTTTGCATGCTCCATGCACTTGTAGTGCATTCCCATGAAGAAGCCTAACATGCATCATGCTTTGACATGTCATTTTAGCATGCTTTTGGCTTAGCTCTAAGAAGACTTTGTTCATGTTTTAGCATGTTTAAGGTCTGATGCATGTTGTCTTGGTCATGTATGACTTGTTTTGTATAGTTATAATGCAATCTAGCTTGTTAGCTTTGTGCATCAAGTCCATTGGCATGCTTCATTTGGACTATTTGAATGATTTGACATCATTTGTAATGTGATTTCAGTCCATGTTTCATGCTCATACACTTACATTTATCACTCATTCAATGCGTTGGAGGGTTTGCCCCTTTATGCCTTAACATGAACCATTGCGTATGCCTTCATGCCTTAGCTTGCGAGCCATCATTTCAATGTGTTTTTGGGGTTATTATGCCATGATATAAATCTGATTTTTGTTGCTTAAGTCATCACATGCTTGGTCTTAATAGGTGTAGTGTAATCCACCTTATTTGCCTTGTATGCATCATGCCTTATGCCCCTCATGTTAGCATGTTTTGGTTTCCTTCCATGCATGTTTTAGACTCATTTTAACATGTTCTAGGATTGTTTTGGGTTGCCTTGGTCACATGCTTCATGTTTTGTATAGTTGTAGTACAAGTGCTCTTGCTTGCTTCAAGCTTTGAGCACCATTGCATGCTTCATTTGTGTTGTGTACATGATTTGGCATCATCTAGCATGACATTTCAGAGCATATAGAATTGTCATGTTCTCACTTCATTCACCCTTTGAGTGCCTCTAAGGGTTGTGCATTGTTGCCTTACTTGTGGCTTAGCTTGTATGCTTGCATGCCTAGGTATTTGAGCCCTCACCTCAGGATGTTTAGGTCCTTGTTTTGACTTAATTAAGCTCTGTCCATGCTTGGTTCATGCTTTTGTGCCATGTATTGCATGCCTCCTTTGTAGTCCTCTTTGCTAGTTTCATGCTTTAAGGACTCTTGCATGCTTCACTTGCTTTGTTTGAATGATTTGGCATCATTTCTTACCTCATTTCAGTGCACTTAGTGTTGTCACACTTGCACATTTGTCACTCTTCGAGCCTTCTTGAGGGTTGTACTCTTAGGCCTCTTTGATAGGCCAATGCATTGTGCATGCATACCTTGCCTCTTGTGCCTTGATTTTATCACCAATGGCCACTAATTTGGGCATGACTGAGGTCTACCCCTTTTGGTTTAAGTCCATTGATTATGCCATGTATATTGCATTGAGTATGCCATATTGTTTCATTGCATTGAGTATGCCATCTTACATTACATTGTGCATGCCATGCGGTTATTTACATTGTGTATGCCAAGTTGTCCCTTGCATTGAGTATGCATGTTCCTAACATTGCTAAGTTGCCCTTGTAGCATTGCATTGTACATGCATGTGTTAGCATTGTTTGCATGCCATTTGCATTGGTAGTTTGATCATGTTGTATTGCATGTTGTTGCATGCCTGTCCCTTGCATTGTGTATGCCATGTAGTAGCATTGTGCATGCCATGTTACTTGTGTTGCATTGTTGTTTGGAGTAGGTGTTAGTCCAAACACGAGAAACGAGGGACGTTTAATACTTTAAGTGATGAAATATGCCTTAATGCTCGGTTGCCGACGCTCTTGATCATACATGATAGAGTTTTAGGCTTTATGTGTTTACTTGTGCATTCATTTCATATTGAATTGTGCAACTTCGCCTCTCGGCCATCATGCATTGAAATGCGCGATTGGTGGCCCGAGGGTCAAGAACCTACACTTCCTTGAGCTCATGACATGATAGGGAGGGTGGTTGTGCACACATGTCTTGCAAATACATTGCCATGCCCTTTCTTGCTCTCTGTTGCAGCAAATTGCAGTTCAGTAGCAACAACTGGTCGGCCAACTAGAAAAACTAGTTGGCCGACCACTTTTTCTAACTTTCTGCAAAAAAAGTGGTCGGCACGTGGTTGGAGAGACCAAAAGTGGTCGGCCACCCTCCCACAGGTTTCCCAAGGTGGAGTTTCAGCTTTCTGGAGCTTGGTGCAAGTTTCTGAGGGCAGTTGCAAACAGAGGCAAATCGGGGCATCGCATTGGATTTCCAAACGAGACGACTGGGCTTGCATGCATTCCTCTCCCTCTGAGGCTCCTGATTTACTGTTTTCCTTAGCTGCCATGCTTAGATAGCTAGCTTTTGCTTTGGTTTGTACCTTTAATAGTTAATGCATTTAGCTATTCAAGTTGTTTTGTAATAATTAGTTAACTAGGGTTAGTTAATTAATTTGTTGTGTAATAATTAGTTTAATTAGTTTAGATTAGCTAGTTAGCTTCTTATTCGGTCCCTCCCTCGAGAGGGCGTATTGTTGTAATAAGCGTGCGTGTGTGTGATGCATGTCTTCCAACCCCCATTTTTTTCTCGCTTTTACTTAACCGCTTACGATGGTTAGTTCTAGGGCATATTTCATTTAGCATACCTTATGCTCGCATGCGTGCATCCATTCATCTGTATTGCATGCACCGGGCTCGGGGCATCATGCTAACTGCATTATACTTTCAATACATCTACTTGAATACGTGTTCAACAGCATGTTATCAAGTTGCATTTCACATGACATTCTAGGTAGCCGAGCCTATATATCTTAACTTCATTTCGCATGTGTTGCATTAGTCATCTACATGAACTAGGATCATGCATGATTTCTAACTAGTTCTTTGTTTTGGCTCAGAGTACATTGTGAGTGTTTACGCTTTAGCATACTGCATATGTGTTAATGTTGCCATGAAAGCTTGTTCGCCATGAGGCTAATTGCTTATTTGCTATAACTGCCTGAATGCCTGTGGGTGAAGGTTGGATTGCTTAAATTGGAACAATTCCTCGAAATCCTCGTTTTAGCCTACTTGCGAGTAGCCAACTTCAAATCATTTTCACAAACAAACATGCAATGTTTTGTTCCAAATTAGGCGATCTAGTCTATACTTGTTTGCTGTGCGTATCATGTAGTAAGATTAGCTAATTAATCGGAATAAGAGCACATGTGTTTTCAAAAACAAAATATCATTTTTAGTACAGGCCGATCTTTGATCGGGCGAGCGGGGGTGCTCATTACATGACCTTCCCCAATCATACCCAAGTTCCCGAGCCAAGGCAACTTTGGTGATGACGGACACGTGGCCTTCGACACGAGTCAGGGTTTCCTAAATTTTCCCAAAATAAAATATTTAGGTAGCGACTTTGTATCTGGCAAAGCAGTCCATGTTTGGCACTTCTTTATAAAAATATATTTTCCAAAACGATTTGCCGGATTTGGACTCTTTAGTGATTTATCGGTTTCACATCGCACATTGTGAGATTAGATTCAGAACCGTGACATTTGAGTCCGAACTGTAGTAGCTCAGAACAAAACGAGATTCCGTGCCGCCCTCGCAGGCGCGCGGATATCGGAGAGTTCCCGGGAGCGCGTCTACACACCCCCACTCGTCCGATCAAAGATCGGCCTCTACTAATCACAATATGAATATACATTATATGGTCTTGTTCCGGTTTATTAGGCTAGTAATACTATGTGATGTGCACACACAAGAATAGACTAACTTGCAAAAATTAGAACATTTCGATTCATGTTTGTTTTGAAAATTGTTTCGAATATGTACCACTTGAAAAAGTGATTGCATAAAAACATTACTCAAATTGTTCCAATTCAAGCAACAAGCTTTCATCCACAGGCATTCAAGCAGTTATAGCAATTAAGCAATTAGCCTCATGGCAAGCATACTAGACATGGCAACAATCACACGCATGCAATATGCTAAAGCGAGTAAAAGCTTATCTAGTACTCCAAGCCAAAAGATAAATAAGTTAGAAAAAATGCATGATCCTAACTTATGCAATATGACTAATGCAACATATGCAATATGCAACTAAATAGGCTCGGTTACTAATATGGCATATGAAACAATTTGATAGCATGCTGTCTAAGCATGTATTTAAAGAAGTGTTAAACTAACAATGCAGTTTGAATGATAAACCAAGCCTCTATGCATGCAATACAAGTGGATGCAAACATAAAGTATGCTAAACAAAACATGATGTCCCTAAACTAACCATCATAAGCTAGTAAATAAAAGGGAGAAAGACGTGGCGTTGGAAGACATACACGTTATTACATTACGCTCTCACGAAGGAGAGTCCGAATAAACTAAGCAAATTAACTAACTAATTAAAGTTAAGCTAATTATTACAAAAGAAAATGAATAAATAGCTAAACTACTTAACTAATTATTACAACAAATGAATCAACTAACTATTCTAGTTAACTAATTATTATAATACAAAATTACATAACAAGTTGAACTAACTAATTAAATACAACACTTTCCAAAATTAACTAGCTACAACTAATTAATTACAACAATTTAAACTTAAACATGCTCGGTACGCGAGGAATGCTCATGCACATACTCGGTTTCCACCCAAAAAGTCACTGTTTTGCTTTCGGAGAGCCTCTGTTGCACAATGGAACAACAACACTATTGCCCACTTTCACAATAACTCTGCTTTGCCTTACAAACACACTGCTGAATTTTGCATCAGTGGCCGACCGGCCAGTGATGAGGGTTGCTAGCCACCAGTGATTTATCTTGCACCATTTTAGCCTCAATTTTATTACTTCATTTTAGATTACCATCCATTCTTTAATTCAATTAAGTCCAATGGTGAGTTTAAGTCCTCTAATGGAAAGAAGGCTCAAACTAAGAGTTTTTTAGGCATGAAAGAGACATCATGCCGTTGGTAATGAACCTTCTAAGGGATTAAACCATTAAGCATGACACCTCAATCTCATGCTTTAAACAAACAAGTAGTTTGAACCACTTTCAAAGCAAAACAAAAAGCCAAGAAAGGAGGGAGGTTACAGAGATTATTAATGCTGAAAATGAGTGAGAAAAGCATAAATAAATTCTATCAACTCAAATAAGATGGTGTCTAATGCCTAAAACACCAAACTCATGAGGACAATTACACTATAAGCATGCAAAACAAGGCTCAAATGCAACCATCAACCAAAAAAAGTGCTAAAACATGTCTAATACAATCCTAAAACATGCTGGAATTGAGCTAAAAATAGCTAGATTAATATGCTAAAACATGGCACAAGCTAGGCTAGTAAGCAAGACACAAGGAGGGGAGGCTAACCGCTCCAAATTTGGACTTTAAAACATGATTTTGGCCACTAAAATAACCCTGAAAATCAGTGTTTTAAAGCTCACAAAAAGATGATGCAAGGGTGGGAAACACAAGGGCAAATGCCTCTAAAACAAGGTACAAAGAAGGGTGGGTCACCCCTTAACCTTTAATGGCCTTAAAACCCAAGCTTCATCCCAAAAACACAGATGTTTTACAGCCCAAAAATAGTTGGAAAGCAGCAAGAATAATAGTAGAGAAAGCAAGCAAATAGGCAAAGCCTTATACCTCTTGAAGAGAAGAAACAATTCAAGCAACAAAACCAAGACAACACACCCTTCAAGAGCTCAAACCAAGCTCAAAAGTGCCTCAGCTCAAAGATAAGAAGGTTTGGTTAAAGGTGTATAGGCAAAGGTTAAGGATTTGTAGGCAAAAGTGTAGGAATTGGCTAGAGAGAGAGAGAGAGAGAGAGAGAGAGAGAGAGAGAGAGAGAGAGATAGAGAGAGAATTGTAGAGAGAGAGGAAAAATTTTGATCTAAAATGTTTCCAACCTTAAAACAAGAGAGGGAGGCCCTCTATATATAGAAAACATGAATTCTCCTCAAGAACATCCAACCCTACACGTGGGTGAAGATGCATGCATCTGTGCAAACAGCTGGCATAGCTGTCACAAAATATCTGCAAAACACACTGGTGGCCAGCAGGCCACATCAGTGGCTGGTAGCCAAAAAGTGATGGCTGGCAGCCCTAAAAGGTGGCCGGCAGGCCACCAGAAGCTGCAGGCTTGAAAAACCAAGGCTTGGTCCAAGAATGAGACAACAAGGGTATAGGATTTGAAAGGCTCAAAGCTGTGGTATTCCGCTAAGGACTTCGAGCACTTGACGAGCACATAAACTCATCATCGGGCGTGCATGCAATGACGTCCGAGTCGTAAGGACCGTAAAAAATGGGGTGTCTACATAAACCTATATTATAAATACAAAATTTAATAGTTTCATATGAAGATCTGAACATCTATTTAAATAACATATGTGAATCAAGAAGTCAATCAACAAAATTGGAAAGAAGAAGTAAAGAACATTTTGTAGCAGTGTACATTCTATGTCAAAGTTGAATTGAAATTGTCGCATGTGTGTCCCCTTCAGTCCAATTGTTTGCCTACAGTTTATGCTCCTTGGAATGAAGACCACCAAATTCACTCCAATTTGCATCACAACACTAGGCAGCCAATCCAACAATCTTCAATCTCCACCACCCAATCTTCAATCTTCACTCCAATTTTGTAATAGTTTCTCCCTTCATTCTCTTTGTTATTCTTTTCTTTGTTAAATACTTTGTGTGTACATCAAGTGGTATCAAAGTAGTAGATTTTCAAACCTGTAAGGTATCACAGCTATGGTAAGAGGGGCTGGATCTCAAGAAATCATAACAACTGACGATTTCATGTTTGCAAAAATCAAGATCTTGAAGAATCTAGATGAAGAGGCAGTGGAAAAACTTAGAAAACTAAGGCAATTATCAAATGTTAGGATTTACAAAAGAAGGTTTCAAGAAATAGTTGATACAATCCAGAATGTGCCTGATGAATTCTTAATAAAGTGCTTCATCAATGGACTTAGAGATGAAATCAAGGCTGATGTGCGAAGGTTTTAACCCTATACCATGGATCAAACCATTAGTTTAGCTATACTACAAGAGATGAGCATTTGAAGGACCAACTCTAAGATCAAATCTCATGGTAAGAAGTTAATTTCTGATAGAATTGCTGGTGAAATATCTAATTCTAAGATAGTTCTTGATTTTCAATGTGATCCAAATATGCATTGCAAGGAATCGAAGGAATTAGAAGAGGGTGTTTTAAGTTGGAATAATGAAGATAGTGATTATGAAGAAAGTGATGATTCAAAAGTGGTGGCTAAAAACAAGGAAATCATTATCCAAATTGATGATGTATTGAAGCCTAATAAAGATTATGACAGAAACAATGATTCTATCAAGTATGCTGGGTATGAGGAAGAATCTTATGATGGACAGAAGTCTTTGGATGGACAGATTTCTAGCAACAACAGCCACAACAGTTCAAATAATGAGTCCTATGCAAATGAGAATAATGTGGTGGTGGTACAGTTGGGGAAATTAAAAGTAAATGTTCCATGTGTGAAAACTCACCCTCTTTTCCATTTAGAGACTGTATCTAAAGAGATGATTCCTAAATCTGATAGTTCATCAATGGAAAATGACAAATGTTCTAGTATCATTGAATTGGGAATTAAAGAAAACGAAAAAAATTTAGATTTCAAGAATTTCACTAGATGTGTTGCCTATGGGATATCAATAAATGGAGGTTAAAATGGTTTTTTTATAGAAGAAGCAATTAATGTTGACATTTATCAATTGTCTGTTTGAACTTGCAGAGAGGCCTATGGCCTGCTTATACACAAGCTACAGAAGTCCAAAGCCTTATTTAGATTAAAGCAATAACAAATAATCTTTCAAGTGAAAGACAGTCTGTGGCTCAAGAACATATTTGTTTTGGCATTTTAATGCAGAGACAAATTGAGCAGCTGTCTGTGGGGTCTAGCATAATTGATGCAATGACCATATGGGATCTTCTTGTTATGCAGCAGCTAGAAGTGAAACATAAGCAATGACCTAATTTTAGTTATCAGGTCATAATTTTGCTTCTTCTAAAGTCATTCATACAGGCACAATTTGAGGCTTTGACTAAACAAGCTACAAGGAACAAGTCAGATAATGTGAAGAGATTTTTGGTCATCTATGTCTTCTAATGTTTCTGTATTTGATCCCAACCTTGAGGACAATGTTGTTTGAAGGGGGATGGAATGATACAAGTGGAGAATTAGTTAGTTAATGAGTAAGCATGAGTTAGTTACAAGAGTTAATTGAGTTGATAGACTTGATTAGTTAGTGGATGAGTTGAAATGTTTCTACAATTGTAACTAACAGATGATTGATTATATCCAAGAGAAGAAGAGATTTCAATCAATTCATTAATGGATCTACTTAGGGGGGAAATCATGAATGCATGTGTTGAACTTCAAGAAACCAAGACTATGTTTTTTTCACAGTTTGAATCCATGTAATTTTGCTCTTCTACTTATTATAATTATTTTCAGTCTAATATATATACTTGTATAAGCATAATTGAGACTAATCAGTTCCTTATCCAATTGAATTAGTTAGTTGAATGTGTGCATATTGTCATTACTGCCACAAAACTGTGGCTATGCATATTGTCATTCCGTTTTGCTGTCATAGAATAGTGGCTGTGACTACATGCTCCCTCAGTCCCATACATGACAGGGTCATACTTCAATACTAACAGATTTGTAGTGCAGGAATCATTTTAGCAAAATGTCCTCGTCAATCATAATCACTCCAAAAAGAGTAAGCATGTAATAAGTACTTAACATAAATTACAATGGTAGTTGCAAGAATCAATCTATTCTATAAAAAGGATGAAACACTTACAAATACCAGTTGTCTGCGACGATGGAGATGGTGACAAGTGAGCTGGGACCTCAGTCGGGGTTGCCTCTGACAGTAAAGTCATCGACCTCCTCTTAGTGGCTTGCCCAGGTGACATATGTGTAGTCTTTGTATGTAACAAATAAATTATAAGCAATGCATTAATAAAGATTTAAAATGCATGACAATTCATGAAATTATAAGACAAGCTAATAGTCTAATATTACAACTACATTACAATTTGAATCATAACTAAACATGACTTCATTAACAAGTGCATGCCATTACAATCAAGGACATTACAATCAAAATGACTTGATAATGTAAACAGTAAAGGACATTACAATCAAGGCTCTATATCATGATTTGTATCCGAGTCACTATGACTACGAAATTCATCTTCATCATCACTACGATCATTTGAATTTTGATCATTATCATCATCATAGATAAAATCATCTCTGTTTGCAACCTCTACATATACACCTCTACCAAATTGTAGAACCACTTCACTTGGAATAATATCAGGTGCAATATCGATCCTATATAAAGTGTTGCTAATGGAATCTATAATAGTGATTTGAACAATTTTAGTGGTTTCATCCTACTGGAACACATCATTCGAAATAGGCAATTCATTATCATTGGGATCTACATCCTCAAGCTCCGGCATATTCTATATTCCTCAACGTTGAAGTCGCTCTACAACTTTCCAATGTTCACCTCATTTGGTATCATTGACATAAAAAACTTGTTGCACTTGACTTGGCAAGACAAATGGGTCATTTTCATACCAACGACTTCTTACATCAAAGGTTGTTAGATGTGTTTCAATGCGAGATGTTCTGTTGTTACCAGTGTTAAACCATTCACATTAAAACAACACAACTCGATGCCCGAACATGTATGTCATTTCCCAAACTTTAGTCAAGTGACCATAGAAATAAATTGACATACCCTGATGATCCCCTTGAACAACCAATCTGCTATTTTGACTTTTACGACGGTTGTCTCAATCTTTGGTATGGAATCAAATTCCATTACAAATACAACCCGAATAAATATTCACTATTAGACCAGGACCATTAGCTAATGACCATAATTCATCAATTGCTTCCAAAGATCCTTCAGCTTGTAATTGATTTATCTACATGAACATGTGACAAGGATGTATGATGTTAATATCAATCTAGGAACAGTGAATTATGTGTATGATGTTTATTACATATTTATCTATATATGTTACCTGCTCTTTGAAACATATAGGAAATTCTTCTTGTTGTCATCTTGTAATGTCATGTACATTTGCATTATGTAACTGATTCTTGTGTTCTCTACTTCAAAAAAAATGTGAATAATTAGTACTTAAGTGCGATCATAGCAAAAAAGTTATGCATATAGTTAACTAAATGAGAACATACTCCAGATATTTATCAATTTCAGGACTATTGTACAAGACAAACCAATGAGCCACTTTTCTTTCATCCTCAGACATGTCGAGTGCCTTTTGAGTTAGCCCCAAAGTACGGACTTTTTGTGAAAAAAGTGAATACCCCACGCCAAGATCACCACCATCTTCATTTCTTTCCTCTCTGTTAAATACGGTTTCAATCCCACCAAGATACATAGAGCAAAAAGTGAGGCATTCTTTGACAATGTAAGCTTCTGCAATAGAACCTTCTAGGCGAGCTCAATTCACTACATACCCATTCAAAATCCCAAGTAATCTTCAACAAATAACATGAAATTACTAAATAAACAACATATACGGTACTATAATATTAAAAAAAAAAAAATCATTTTTACAATAAGCGCATAATAATACCTTTCGATAGGGTACATCCATCGATATTGTACTGGCCCTCCAAGAATGGCTTCGTGAGGCAAGTGAATAGCTAAGTGGACCATGACATCAAAGAATGCAGGTGGAAATTTTTTTTCTAACTTGCAAAGTATGAGTATTATGCTTTCTTGTAATTTCTCCAAATCATTCACTCTTACTGTTTTCGACCATAACTCTTGAAAGTAATTTCCCAACTCAAATAATGCAATAGAAATGTCCTTGTTAAGATGCCCACGCATCCCAATAGGAAGAAGTCATTGTATAAGGACATGGCAATCATGACTTTTCAAACTGGATAACTTGCCGACCTTAGTGCTCACACACCTAGAGATGTTTGTTGCATATCCATCAGGATACCTAATCGATTTTAAGAATGCACAAAAAATGTCTTTCCTTTAGGGACAATGTGTACAATGCATGGGGCATTTCAAAGGACCTATCCGTTCACCTCTTTAGGTACAAATCTTTTCTAATTTTCATATCCTCTAAATCCATGCGTGCTTTTTCTGTGTCCTTGCTCTTTCCATCAATGCTCAACAAAGTCCCAATCAAATTGTCACATATATTCTTCTCTATGTGTATGACATTGAGGTTATGTCGTAAATTAAGTGTCTTCCAGTAAGGCAATTCAAAACATATGCTTTTCTTTGTCCAATTCAGTACTGTATTTTCATCCTTTTTTTCTTTTCTGGTTGCTTGGATGCTTCCCAAATGGTTTAAATGTTCCTAAATCCAGTTGACCTAATATTTGTTCCCCCGACAACTCTAAAGGTCTTGCTCGATCATCTACCTTACCATTAAAGAGCTTACTTTTTCGCCAAGGATGGTCTAGAGGCAAGTATCGGCGAGCACCGGTGTACCCTATCTTACTTCTTAACCGTTATGATGATGTATTCTCATTACAATTGGGGCAAATCAAATATCCTTTTGTACTCCACCCTGACAAGTTACCATAAGATGGAAAGTCATTAATAGTCCACATAACAATTGCACACATTCGAAAACTTGCCCTAGTTAAGGCATCATACATAACTACACCATCTTCCCACAACTCCTTCAATTCGTCAATTAATGGCCTTAAATAAGCATCAATATCTCAACCTGGTGCTTGCGGTCTAGGAATAAGTAATGACATCATGGAAAATGGTTATTTCATACACTTCCACGGTGGCAAATTATAAGGCATAACTACCACTAGCCACATACTACATGAGTTACCCATATTTCCAAAAGGGTTGAAACCATCGGTGGCCAACCTTAGCCTCACATTACGTGGTTCTTGGGCAAACACAGCATGTTGCCTGTCAAAGTCCTTCCATGCCTTACCATCGGCCGGATGCCTTAATATGCCATCGTCAACGTGTTTTTCTTTGTGCCATCTCATATCTGCAGCAGTTTTACACGGGAAATATCTCAAAATCTTATGAGCGATCTTCTTACCTTTGCTATCATTCAATTTGTATCTAGGCTCCTTACAAATTGGACAATTTTCTAAATTTGCATTTTCCTTCCAAACAAGAGCACAATCATACTTACATGCATGAATAGGCACATAACCTAAACCCAAGTCACGCAAAAATTTCTTGGCTTCATAGGGGGTCCATGGAACTTTTTGGTCACTTTCCGGTAAAAGGTCTTTCAATACACCCACCAACATGTCAAAAGACTTATTGCTCCACTTGCTTAACACTTTCATATGAAGCATCTTAATGACAAACAATAACACAGTAAACTTTTGACAGCCAAGGTATAATGGACGCCGAGCATCCTCTAACAATTTATCAAAGTTTCGTGCATCCTCTGTTTGCTCATTATCACGCCACTCGACCTCTTCATCATCATTAAAAATATTCGCCATGCGACGGTCTTCTAACATATCATACAATTCATCTTCAACATCAAGGCATTCATTGGTTGTCCCTTCATCACCAACACCTTCAATGTCATTGTCATTATTCCACACACAAGGTTGATTGACAAAAATAGTTTTCCCATGGTGCACCCAAGTCTTGTATGAAAGCGATATCCTATTTCGGATCAAATGATATTCCACATCCTTAAAGGTATGATGTTCCAAATTTAGGCAACCCATACACGGACAACCAATTATATTATCTAGGCCAACATTTGTCATTGCAAATTGGAGAAATGACTTAACCCGTTCTCTATACTCCGAACTCAATCTATTTCTAATTGACATCCAACTCTTGTCCATATTTGGTGACCTACAAAGTGAAGATTGCGTTAGTTGAATAAACCAAGAACCAATTAACTAAATATGAATTAAATATGAATTTGATTCCTATTTTGGAGGCTAATTTTGTTAGAAGGTGAAAAAGTTATTTATACACTTTAGGCAAGCATAAAATCTCACATTCCTTCATATATTATTCAACTATAATAGTTATTGATTCCATTATGGTTGTTTTAGTATTCAATAAGCATAACATTGAATACTACGGTTGTTGCCAAGAAAAGAAGAACAAAAGATTAAGAATCAACAAGAAGCTGCTACTACAGCAAGTTGTTGCCACAATGCACAAAGAACCAACATGAAGTTGCTGCTGCCACAAAGAGCAGGACAAAGAGTTGCCACAATGCACAAAGTTGTTACAGCTGCTATTGCCACAATGCTCACACTGGAAGCATGATTTTGTACGACAAAGAGCAGGACAAAGCATGATTCTAACAAACCGTAGGACAAGTAGCAGGAGGACCTCACCCTAAAACAAGACCACCAGTAGGAGGACTTCACCCATAAACATAGATCAGTAGTAGTAACAAAGACCACCAGTAGCCTCAAACTCAACACAAACAGTAGCAGCCTCACAAAGCAAATACAGATTAAAATTTGCCTTAAACATAGACCAAGAGCCAAACAAACAGACAGTAGTTGACTATAACTTGATGTTGCTGTTGTAGACTTTAATAGGGCAGTAAACAAACACTAGTATATTTTAACAAACAGTGGCAGGACAACCAAACAACCTCAACCAATGCAGACTTTAACTGGACAATATTGACACAGGTTAAGTTGAAAGTTCTTTTCTCTCTCTCTCTCTCTATATATATATTATATATGACTATGTTTTACTAAATCAATCATACTTCTAGTTCATGTTTTCTTAGTAAGAATTTGTATTTCCTAATGCAGATGGTTTGATTTATTTTGAAGATCTATTTGAGGACACATCACTGTCCTCCAGTTTAAATATTCTAGAAAAGGATTATGCTGATCCAACTTGTAACATGAGTGAACTGTATGAGAGGGTGTTTTGTAATGTTTGGTTTATTGGAATGAGATGGAATTAAAATATCATTCCATTATGCAGCCGAATTGAAAATAAATTGTAAAGTTCAATACTTTTCCTACATTTTAACTTAATTTTCTTAGCAAAGAAACATTGGGATTGTAATGCCTGCTTACAAAATATTGATTTTTAGAGCAAATCACATTAATTCATGACTATAACAATTTAATAAATAAACAAACTAAATAATTGACTATGCCCTATTGTAAACCGTAAGAAAAATTTACAAAATCTCATAGAAGAAACATATAACGTCAAAGTCAACCTGTAGACACCCCATTTTTGACCGTCCTCAAGACTTGGACGCCACCGCTTAAACACTCGGTGATCATCCATGTTTGTGTTTGTTTGGAGTCCCCGGAGTTCTCGGCTACGCGCCCTGCCTCAGGACCTCTGAACTTGACTGTTTTGTGTCTGGTTTTGCACCAAACACTTGTGTTTTGCCTTGGAAGGGCAGGGAATGCTTTGTGAGGCATCCCCACATACCACCGGCTGTGGCTAGAGGCCACCGGCTGGCTGGTGTGGCCACCGGCACTATATTGTGCCGGTCGGCACTATTTTGTGCCGGTCGGCACTCTTTTTGGCAAAATGACCATTTTGCCCTGCCGACCACTTTACAGCTATTTTTGGAGATATTTTCAGACAGCTTTCTGGTGTTTGTTTCCCCTCCATACACGTGTATGGAGGGATGAGCCCTTTTGATGCCTTAACTTGTAAGTTTTGGGGGCCTATACAAGAGAAGCCTCTTCTCTTGGCTCAAGGGTTAGAATTTTGGAGAGTTAGACATTTTAGGAGGGGGGGAAGCTCTGGTTTTAGGTTAGGTTTTGTGTATCTATCCTATCTCTCTCTTTCTTTCTTGTTTTGTACACTAGGTGTTTGTGCCTTACTATTGCACACCAACACCTAGTGTTTCACCTTCCTCTTGGAACTGAGGTGCTAAGGGCTTGTTCTTGAAGTTCTTGACTGGTTTGGAGCTCAAGGAACCAACAACTCCAACCTTTGTGAAGGTGGTCTTCAAAGGTAACAAAACTTACTTTATTTACCCCATTTTTGCACCTTGTTTTTACCTAGCTTAGAGTTGTTTTTGTGCTTAGTCCATAACACATAAAAGTTCTATTTTTTAACCCTCTTCATTGTTTATCAAGAGTGTTTTGCACTTTGGGTAGGTTTGACCACCCTTAGGCCTTGAAAAGGGCCATTTTTAGGCCATTTTGTGAGAGCTCCGAGACTTCGGTACTTGGGCCTCTCCCCCACTGAAATCTTGAGGGATTTCAGTGGTGGAGATGGTGCCTTGAAGTCTCCAAAAGGAGAGGGCCACCCCCTCTCCTTGATGTCCTTGAAAAGGGCAAGTTTTGGCCTCCAAAGGAGCACCATGTTTGGTTGTGTTTTGAGCATGTCTTGGCTGTTTTTCATGCCTATTATGCCATGATTAAACTCTGTTTTAAGTTGGTTTTAGCACTCCTTGCATGCCTCGCATAGATGCTTTGTAATGCCTTGTATTGCCTTAACTTGCTCTAGGTTTGTATGCCTTCTTTCTAGCATGTTTTAGGCCTAGATCCATGAAGCTTGTATGCTTATTTTGGCATGTTTTAGCTCTGTCCGAAGTTGTTTTGGTCAATCTTGGCATGCATCATATAGCCCCTTTACATTTGGCTCGTTGGCCTCAAGAGTATGAATGTGTAGCATGCCATGCTTGCTTCATTTTTGATGGTTTGGAACCACCTAGCATGCTATTTCAGACCTTTTGGTGTGCTTGTATGCTCACCTTAGTCGCCTCTTTAATGCTTTGAAAGCATGTCTTGAATGCCCCCATGTTTTGGCCATTTTGCATGCCTTTGATTTTAAGCCTCTTAGATGCCATCTAAGTAGCTTTTTGGCTTTGTTTTGACATACTAAAAACCTGTTTTAGTTGTTTAGTGCATGCCATAATCGCCTTGCATAGGTTTGGTTCAAAGCCTTTTCGACTAGCTTTAAGCCTTAGACCATTTGCATGCCTTGTTTGGTCTATCTTCGACTTGGTTTGGCACCATGTTTTGCATGTATTTCAGAGCTTTACAATGCATGCTCATTGTCTATGTTTGGTCTCTTTAAGTGTGCTTGAGAGTTGCCATGTTCATGCTTAAAGTTTTTGATCATAACACTTGCATGTGTGTGTGTTTGGCCCTCTTGACTTAGCATTTCGGCCACTGATTTTAGGCCTAATTTGAGTTGCCTAAATTCATGTATAAGACCATCCTTCCATTGGTTTGCATGCTTACCTTGCATGCTTGCTTGAACCCCTTTGCATGAACATGTTGCATAGTCCATGTCCCATGCCTAGTTGACATGTTTAGGGTTGCATTTGTATTGTGCATGTTTGGCCTCTTGAAGTGAAGTATGATGGAGGTTGAGCACCCTTGTTTGCTCGTTTGCATTGCATGCATTTGAAATCAAGGTTGCACTCTTGGTTCTTAGGGCCATCATGCATGGAAATGCGCGATTGGTGGTCCGGGAATCGAGGCACATGCCCCTTTGAGTCCAAAACATGATAAGGGGTGTGTGTAGTGCATAAATGGCTTGAATTATATTGCCATGCATGTTGTTGCCCTCTGCTGCTGTGAGTTGCAGGTTCTGCAGGTATTTTGTGCCGACCGGCACTGTTTAGTGCCGACCGGCAGTCAATTTCCAGCCGATAACTTCATCTAGTGCCGGTGGCCTCCTTCTTTGGCCGGTGGTGCTCTGCCCCAGCCGGTGGTGATCCCTAGTGCCCTGAGAGTCACTCCTGGGACTTTGTCACTTTTTTGAGGAGGAGAGCAGAGGAAATAGAGGCAAATCATGCATGACAGTGCGATTCCGAGCCAGTCCCGAGCATGCACTGCATCCGGCCCTCATCCCGAGGCGTTTATTGCTTTAATTAGATTAATTATTTTATTTAATTAATTTAGTGATTTGTAATATTTAATTAGCTCGTGTAGTTAATCTGTATTATTTATTCGGTCCCTCCGAGCGAGGGCATAATTGTAATAAGTGTGTGTGAGTGGGTATGTATGTCTTCCAACCCCCACTTCTTTCTACCCTTTTATTTACCTGCTTATGATGGTAGATTAGGGCATATCTAAATTAGCATACCTTATGCAATGCATGCGTGCATTCATGCATTTGTTTACATACACCGGGCTCAGTACATCATACAAACTACATCATATTTTCAATTCCAATTTGAATACGTGATAGTTGTAACATTTCACATGCCATACTTAGGGTTAGCCGAGCCTACTCTAGATTGCATCTATGCCTGTGTTGCATTAGCCATTTAACATGAACTAGGTCATGCATGTTTGCTAACTAGTTCCTTGTATTTGGCACGGAGTACGATGTAAGTTTTTACGCTTTAGCATGGCGCATGCGTGTGAATGCTAACATGACAGTATGATTGCCATGCGGCTAAATGCTTATGTGATATTACTGTTTGAATGCCTGTGGGTGGAGGTTGGATTGCGTGAGTTGGAACAACTCATTGAAATCCGTATTTTAGCCTACTTGCGAGTAGCAAAAACTAACACGTTTTTCGAGACAAAACGGATATGCAATGTTTATTTCCAAATTAGGCAATACTTGTTTTGCTGTGCGCATAACATAGTAATTCTAGGCTAATAATTGGGATAAGAACACATAACGTTTTCAAAATCGGATATCATGGTTAGTAGAGGCCGGTCTTCGGACCGGGCGAAAGGGGGTGCTCATAGCTGACCTTCCCCGATCGTACCCAAGCTCCCGAGCCGAGACATTTGGTGATGACGGACACGTGGCCTTCGGCACCGAGTCAGGGTTTCCTAAATTCCCCATTTTAAAATATTTAGGTGGCGACTCTGTAATCTGGCAAAGCAGTCCATGTTTGGCACTACTTTTCAAAAATCTGTTTTCCTTCAAAACGATTTGCCAGAGTTGGACTCTTTGGTTCAGATTTAGAACCGCAACAAACAAAAAGGGAGTCCGAACTGTAGTGAGCCCCAAAATGAACAGAACGGGACCTTAACCCTCCCGGGGCGTTCAGGGACGTCTACACAACCCTTTAACTCTAAAGTTTTGGTTATACATTCTTTCCAATCAAATAGTTCAGGGATTATATATCACAGAATTAATAGTCTGATTGATTACAATCCCCTTTTATCCAGTCCATCTAGACAAACATGGACTAAATGTGTCTATTAACAAAGCTAATTAATTACTAGTATTTCTTGCATGTACAAACATACATTTTTATCACTAGAAATATGCAAAAACCATAAAGCCTAAATCAATTACTTTTTACTTAGCCATAACAAATATTGAAATGTTGAACAGTTAAATAGAACTCAATGAACCTCAATACTTAAAAAAAGAATTATTATATTTATCAAGGCTGTGTTTGGTTGGGGGATTTGGGGAGGATTGATTTTATTGAACAAATTGAATTATTTCATTTTTTGAAATTAAGTAATTCAAATCTTCCAAATTTATACATTAGTAAATTCAAAATTCATGAAGAAGTTAATCTTAATAGATTTTGAATCACATGAATTTAGATTAGACAATTCTATGTTTTTAAAAAAAGAAACAGACAAATTTAAATCTTCATATATGAAATTATCTGATCTATGAATGAGTCAAGTTCAAAATGGCTCAATTTCTGATTTTGAATTCTAAAAGATAGAAACACAAATCATTTACAGAATAAAACACCACACCAAGCAAAACAAGAAACTAGCAAGATATTCCCAAAAAAGAAAAGGAAAACATCCAGTAATTGCCAGTAAAGACAACATAAACCTCCAGTAAGCTTAGATTAGAAAATATTCACCCACACACACAAAAAAAAAAAAAAAAAATCTTGCATTAGAAACAAATATATAAACACACAGGTATATAAGAAAATGAGATAGAAGCAGAGATCGATTACGACTCAATCAGAAAGTCTGTATGAAAATCAAATGATAGAGATTAAAATAAAATAAAACCTTGGTAGAGAATCGGAGTTTGGGTTTGGGAGAGAGACGAAAGAAGAGTTTGGAGTGAGAATGGTAGGATTGGGGATGAGGAGGGGAGTTAAAAGAGGGCAACGATGGTGGCTAAGGTTTTGATGAACTGATTGGAAGTGTAGAGAGTGAGGAGTTACAGGATAGTAACCAATCTGACATAGGGAGTTGAAAGAGGACAACGATGAAAAAGGAAGGTCAATCGATTATATATATATATATACACAAATACAGAGAGAGAGAGAGAGAGAGAGAGAGAGAGAGAGAGAGAGAGAGAGAGAGTGGCCTGGTAAGTACGAGGCGGAGCCGAAGATGAAGAGCAGCAAAAATAGGGGACGAAGTGAGGAGTTGGTGGCTAGGGTTTGGTAAACCGATTGGAAGTGTAGAGAGTGATAGAGAGGAAACATGTTTTTGATTAAGGAAAGAGGGCAACAGTGAAAAAGCTCAAGGCTAAAGAAACGTGTTTTTGATTTAAGAATTTCAAAACTATGTAGTTTTGTTATATAGTTTATCTTTTTGCTTTTTGTGACCACAATCTACTGGTCACCAAAAGGTTTGGCGTCCAGCCTTTTTTTTTTTTTTTTTTTCGCTCTCCCGCTATTGCTTTTGGCAACCACATTTTGTATTTGGTCGCAAATACTAACCTATTAGCCACCAAAAATATGTTGATCGCGAAAACACAATCATCCATGACCAAAATAAAGGTTGGTTGCAGATTAGTGTACTTTTGGTGACCATCACAAAAAAGGTGATCGCCAAAGGTGTTTTTTCTTGTAGTTAGAAAAGTAAATCAACGAATCACATTCATTGCTATGTTTAGATCATGAAAAATGAAACAAAACAAAAGAAATGTGAATGAAGTATAAGTTTTTTTTTTTTTCTTTCTAAATTTTCATTCAAATGCCTAATCCAAACACAATATAAGAGTATGAGGGTGTGGCCTAGATCACGTTGTTTTTGTTTATCCAAAAGTGGGATTGTAAACGAGCCGAGTTTTACATTATTCCAATTTGGCTTCAAAACTTATCAAATTTCAAAATGAGCATAAGCCTTACTCAAATTAGAGATGGACAACAGAAAAAAAGAAGTCCACAGTTCCTCTCAGTGAAGTCATTTACAAAATTTTCTTTAGCAGAGAAATGATTTGGAAAATCTCCATCCACATCTGTTCGTCTATACTATCAAAATTTCTTAAAAGTGGTTGAATTAGGTCGGATCAGTTGATTTTGACAAATCAATCAGATCTGTAAACACCACTAATTATTTTAATGTTAATTAGTTTTTGGAAACAAAAAGAATCTATATGTATCTTCTCCGTTCCACATTCATGTGATTTCTAATAATAATTGTTAAGCACATGCACATCTTATGTGTGCTTGAACCATTAGATAAAAGTTGTACGATAAACCAAGGTTAGTTTGAGATAACTGTTATGTTATAGAAAACCTCAAAAGGTTTAATAGATAAATCCACTAAATTAATCTTAGTACTATCCTAGTGGTGAACAATGTAAGAATTTTTTTTAATTAGGCTGTCAATGATTATATTTTGTTTAGTTTGTGAAAAATGGGTTGAAAGTGATTTAGGAGTAGTGCGTTTGTAATTCAGCTTTTGTACCCAATTTGGCCCTGTGGATTGTAATCTTATTTGATTCTTGTAATTAAGTGACAAGTTTAAGTATTATTCAATTGAATTTCAGTTTGGTTGCACTTGTTTCTTCACATTACAACCTCCAAAGAAGTCTTTGAATTTGTCAAGGCATAAGACATCAACTACATTGCCTGATTAAGTTTCAGTTTGTGAAAACTAATTTTTCTATCGAATTTCTCCTATCGATTCAACCCAAACCAGATTTTTGCTAACATATTTTGGCACGCCCAGTGAGACCTGTCTAATTTGGAGTGATGGCAAAGAAGGAGCAAATGAATATACATGGAGATTCAAACTTGGGCCAAACTAGTGGCTCATTCATAGAAATAAAAAATGCTCTTCTTCTTTGAACAGAGCAATTATTGGAAAGCATGCTTCCGCATGAAAAGCAAGAATTGTTTGAAGAACTGAATGCCATATTTAATTTCAAGTTGGCTCACAAAATGCAAACCGTTATTCATAAAGAGCCAAGGTATGAAAATAATATGGCTCGAGGGATCAACACTCCAAGTCATGAAGATAACATGTCTTTGGAGAGTTTTCATAAGCCATCAATGGCTAAAATTAAAAAACAGCCCATTCTCCCGAAAGATGTTAAAAATCCATCACAAAATGATGGTGAAGATTTGCTTTTGGGGGGGGGGGTTGGGGCATAATTTTAAGCCAAATATGGCTGAAAATTATGAACAAAAAAGACAAAAAAAAAAAAAAAAAAAATGATGATGAACAACAATCCCTTTTGACAAAAGATGATAAAAATTATTTGGGAGAAAAACAAGTTTTTGAACCAAACATGGCTAAAATTGATGAACAACCTACAGTTTATGAATTCAACATTTTTGATATCATTCATGTTGAAATATCTAGAAATCCCCTAAATATTGATTTGTGATTATGTATCAATTTTAAGCAGTAAATAAAAATCTCAATCAAACAATTACACAACGATTTTATATGGAAAAACCACAATTGGAGGGCCTCCAATTGTGATTAAAAAAAAAATCACAGGCAAAAGCCACAAAACACTCTACTAAGAAGACATAAAGGAAATTACATAAGTGTACTTGTCACACCCCAAATCCGGGCATGACAGGCCGTGGCCCACAGGGCCTTAGCCCAAGGCACACGTAAGCCTAAATACGAAACCATACACATTGAATAACTATAAAATAGTCCATTAATAAATAACCAAAACTCAATCCAGTGTCATGCCACAAGTATAAACGGCAAAACCAACCGTAATCAATACCATCCAAACTTATGGGATATAAACAACCCACATATCAAAATAATCCTAAATGAACCTCAATAAAAATAAATATAAATATGCACAAACTTGACATAATAGTCTAAAACAAAATAAATGAATGTCCTAGAGGTCCATACAATTGAGTCCCCGCTACGCCATGAGTCCACTCTAAGTCCTTCTAATACCTGAAAATGGTAAACAACTAAGTCAGCTGATAGCTCAGTGAGTAGCAACATGGATAGTATATACAGTTTGAAAACATGGATCAATTCCAAAATAAGATATATATCACAGAAACTAGATTGACATACAGTTTGGTAAAGAGAATCTGTTTCAAAAAGAAGGTTTCACAGTTCAACAGTTAAAATACTCATGTCTCTCGAGAACATGATAAATGACATTTTTCACTTAAAACAGATTACAACATGAACACCAATAATTTTTTGGGTACAAAGAAAATAACAAGTAATATGCCACACAGTTCTCAAGGCTATAAGCCCCGTTGGATCAAATACCGAACTAAGAGTCATCCTCAGGGTAGCAACCTGGGCCTTTTCTCAAAGACGATCAGATTGAAGGTCACCTAGCTTAACCTAGGTCTTTTCCTTACAATCGTTGAGCACTAGAGTCGGCCCAACCCGGATCTGTTCCCTAGTGGCCAGAGTCACCACACACAGTGGAATAATTTCCCTGGACTAAAATACACAGATGGTCCCAATAATCAATACACATTAGTTTCGCAAAACATGGTAGTTCATCATTATAAACATGAGACCAAAACAAATAGTTTATAGTACGCCAAGTTCACACATGTTTCAGAAATAATTTGATTCCATTGATAATATAATAATTTATCAAAACAGTTTAGTCCTGAAACAACAATTTAATTTTCCAACAGTTCAGGGTAGGCGAACATTTATAAAAATATGTAGCATGAAACTACTCACCGGAAAACGGAACAATATAATCCTCGAATAGAGTATAAAAGTCCAACTAGTGCCCTGAATAAAGTATTAAAACTACACGTCACTACTAATTCAAACATACTAAAAGGAATAATAACTAAGTAACCCCAAACTAAAACACACTAACACAGATCAACCCAACTCACCGTTACTCTTAAATATTACCTAAGCTCATGTTCTTCAAGGTCTAAAATCACCCAAGACATGAGTTCAAATCGAAACTTAATTAAAAGTAACTTTAAGATAAATCAGAATTTTAAACTAGTTTTCCCAATCTATTCGCTAACTTTGAAAATTAAAAACCCACTCCACGTTGTTCGAAAAATTCTAAAACCCTCCAGATATCAACTACTATATCCTAAGTTTCAAACCCAAATGGTTTCACTTGATTTGCTTATCAAAATATTATCTACAATTAATTATATCTAAACAGGTTGTTTTCTGCAGCACTTTAAAGAAATTAATGGTTCTCTTAGTATACATGAGCAATCAACGCAAGGCCAAAAATGTACAAAACTAGACTCGTAACCGGTTCTAATGATGCTTATTTGATAATTTTTGGATTTATACCCAAAGAGAACAACACTCCCGAACTTACTGTTTAAAACCAGTTTTCTAGACAGATTTGAACGCATCAGTTTATATGGATTTTGACTCCCAAAAATTATGAAAAAATTCAGATATGCAATTCAATATGTAATTAATCTACTGTAAACATTTTAGTTTAAAATTCATTCGTTTAATATGGTTTCTTGATTTTTAAAGTTCGTGATTATGCGCAGAATTTTTTAACTAAGAATAATACCCATTCTTTATACATGAATTTAACTCCTTAGATTTCATAACAATATATATATAGACACAAAATACATACACCTACAACCTCTCCATCAATGAATTATATAACAATAGAATAAGGATAAAGAACAAAGAAAGAAGAGAAGAAAACCTAAGAGGCCACAAGGCACAACACACACAAAGCTCTCCTTCTTGGCTACAACAATAATCTTGATGATTGAATCATCCCTCACTTTCCTTCATAACCCACAGCTGCTAGGGCTGCTAGGGCATCTAGTGTTGTGGAAAACAATTATAACAAGAGTTAGGGTTTTTGTTATCCTTATATACATATGTATCTAACCAAAAGGTTCTAATTTACTATCTCTTTATATTATTTTATTTTCTAACCCATTAATTTAAATAAAATATAACTATTAATATAAAAAAATATACTTACTAACTTACCCTCTATTTTTTTTTAAAAAAAATAATAAATCTTGCCTCTAAATTAAATACTTTCACCATAAATTTATTTGAAGTTTAAAATTAATTAAAAGACCCTCCAACAATATTTAATTTGCACCTTAGGATTCACCACCAAAATATTTGAGATTTTAAAATTATTATTATTTAATTATTTACTTTATTTTTATATTCGGGTTCTCACAGTACTCTCAATTACCTAATAAATCCACGCCTGAATCGAACTGACCCCTATGTGCCTCTTCCAACCCCGCTTTCACCTCAGAATTATCTTGTTCAACGTTGAATCCACAACGCCGATGACGAATCCACGACGATGAGCCACTCCAAAATCCACCAAAGCTTCTGGCTCAAATTCTCCGGAATCCACCGAGGAACAACTCTCTCTTTTGTTAAATAAACAAACTATACAAACCCTTTGATATAATCCACTCAATTCATGATTAATCTCTTACAGATATCAAAGGAAACAAGCAAAAAAGCTACAGATAAAACATGCCCTCATGCTAATCGGTCAATCGGTCTCTTTTTTTTTGTTGCAGAACTCAAATCTGTAAGTTTTTATTATATATGCATTTGTTTTGTATGAACTCAGATCTCTGATTTATAATAATTCTGAATTTGAGGGCTATTGGCTGGACGATTCGATGTTTTTAAGTTGTACATGTATTAACAATAGCTGATCTGAAGATTTATGAAAGTGATGTGTTTATTGAACTTGGTATTCTCTGATTGCTATTTTATTGAGAATGTTAAAAGTCATCCAAAGTGCCAAGTCTTTGGATTTGCGCTTTGCTGTCATTGTTAGGAAGGTCTGAACATTGCTCTGGGTATGTTTATGACCATTGCTTTCTTCATTCGATCATATGCGGAGTTGTTTGCATTATATGGTGGCTGATTATCTGATTGGTTGCTTTTATATTATATGTTGGCCATTTTGAAGGATGATTGCTTGCTTGTGATAATGAAACCTTGTGAACATTTATGAAATTTTGATATAAATGCATTGCTCTGTATAGAGACGATCCAGCACGAAGGATGATTGCTAGCTTGTGAATGCATAAGGTAAGATTTTTGCCCATGACATGGATGACAGGTTTTGTTTTTGAAGATGATTTCATAGACTACTGTAGGTGACTATTTTTAATTTATTAATATGAAAAAAGGTACAATATGATGAAACACTTTCTATGATAAGCTCTCAAGGGGAAAGCTCTGATCTGATTTAGCATGGCTTTACTCCAATTAATAAGCATTTTGTATTGGGGCTTATTTGGTTGTATTTTTTTTTTGTTTTCATTCTTCCAGAAACTTGAACTGCATTGATGATTTTGCAGTTTCCTTATTGGAATCTAAAAGTTGAGATAGATTTTTAAGCACAATACTAAAAAATTTAACTTACTTTTATCTATGAGTAATTATTGAATGTAACAGTGATATCATGTGATAATATAACTGTTAAATAAGCATTTTTGATTTGTGATCAAAACTAGGAGACAAGGGTTAATCCATTTATATTTACTTTATTATTATTTTTTTTAACGAAATTTTGTTCCTCATGTAGCCATCTGGAAAGAAAAAAAATTCCTTTTCAGAACAATTGAATGACTTCCAAATAGCCTTAAACTAAAAAAATAAAAAACTTCCTAATGCAAATTACTAGCAAGTGAGAAGTCCCATCTGACAAGCCAAATATCACCCCTTCTGTTATCCCAAGGAGCTTGTACCAGAACGTTCGCTAGTCATTGAAACCTTTAGTACCTTTGACCCCTAAAACTTATTATTCTCTTCCATCTCAGGTATTTTCTATTTATTTATTTATTTATTTTATATATATATGGTGTTGATTATTATTACTAGAAAGTGATAAGAGTGATGATTTAAAATTATACAGGGGACACCTCTTCATTTGACAAGTATTGCTAGTTATACTTCAGTCCTCTGTTAACATATTTTTCTCATGTATCACAGGTATTTTTATTTCATGTAATGTGAGTTGTACTGTATTTTTATGTTCATTTTTCTGATTGTTATTTGTTTATGTTATACAATGCAGGGTTCGGTACCACCTAGTCATATGCCAATCGCAACGAGTTTGAATCCTTTTCCAACATATCATTCATTTAAGGTAGTCAATTTTTAGTAACTATTGTTATGGTTCAAGACTCATGGATCTAGTTAAAATTGATGTCTTAATTTCATGACATTGCTAATTAAGAAATTTTCTAATATAGGATGTTCAAAATTCTCAATCACTAGCATGGATGAACCATGAAGAAGTTGAATTTACCAGTAATCCTAGCTACAACCAGTTTATGTGATACCTTGCTGCTAATGCAAGTTTGTTTTTATTTTTATTTTATCAACTGTTGTTGATTCAGATTGATGTCCAATCTTTAGAGAGACCCTTTGCACGACCTCTTTCTTTATTAATTTTTTAAAGATTGTTTAAAGAGTAGTTACATTTTTCAAGGAAAACAGGTTGCTGACCTGCAAGCTAATAATTTCATTTTGCAACAATAGTTTTTATTTTATATATGTAGTGCCCCATTTGGTTTAAACAGAATATAGTGTGTAAACTGTGTTACTTTTAAATTACTTTATGTTTCATCTGTTAAATTATGGTTGCTTGTATTATTGTCGTCTTGTGAATGGGACTAATATTATACTTTATAATTAGTAACTGCTATTGTTGTTAATTTGTTAAATCACTTTGGAAGGGAAGTAAGTCTATGTTCCAAACTGAGTAGAGACATTCTAGTTTTTTATTTAACCTTTTTTTGTGCTTGGTCCACTTGGAAGCTCCGGCTGCTGCTTATTTAACATGGTTAGATTTTTACATTTGTTTTATGTATTAGCAGTGTTGATGAAAAGGTTGTTTGCCAAAGGATTTTGGACAAGATGCAACTTATGGGGTCTCAGGTAATATAAAGTCTCATCTGCATGTTGAGAAACTGGTTGTTCCTTAACCAAGTGCTAGCAGTTTGTATAAGTTGGGCCTTGCAAAACTCCTAATTTGACAGTAATGCATGCTTGAAGTTGAGGTAGTAAAGGCTTTTTTGAGACTCTTGAATTGGTTGAAACGCCTTGGACTTTAAAATTCAAGAGGTATCCTTGTTGGTCTCATGACTTAAGCTTTAATACGAAGTTTTCCTCTTGCGTTTGTGTGTACCTTATGAGCCTCTATTTCATGTGACCATTTTTAAGTTTCTTAATTTGTATTTTCCTTGTTTGATTTGAAGCAATTAACCATGCTTCTTTTATTATAACTATGTACACTGTGTTTCCTTTTTATTGTACTTATTTGAGAACTGAACCATGTTTCTTCATGGAGTTATGTTCAGTTTGTTCTGGTAGATACAAGCGATCTTCATGTTATTTAATTTGGACCAGATTTTAATAATGTCTTTATGTTCTCTGTGCTGTAATGCTCCTTGAAATGTTTAAATATATGTTCATCTGTCAAAAATAAATAATATAAAAATAATAGATAATTTATTCTTTTTTATTTTTTAAGAAGGAAATAGATACTTTCATGCTTGTGCCTTGTGTCCCTGCACTCAGGCGGGCAGGCGGGGCAAGCAGGTGAAAGGGGTTGAAATGTATTGCTTTATAATTCTTTCTCGTTAGGTTGCTTCATATAGTTAAAATAATGGTGTGAATATTATGGCACATATTGGTTTATAATTTGAGCTTCCTAGATATTCTTCTATTTAATGGGGTATATAAATGCTTTTGCAGATAGGAAAAACAAAGGTTTTTTTAAGAGCTGGTCAGATGGCTGAGCTAGATGCGCAGAGAGCAGAAAAACTTAACAAAGCTGCCAAGACTATTCAAAGGCAGATTAGAACTCATATTACTCGCAAATGGTTTATTGATTTGCGGGAAGCTAGTGTATCCATACAATCTATATTGAGAGGTGTGTCAGCAAATTTGAAGTATGAAAACTTTCCCTTCCTAGAAGTACTGCATTTTCTAGAAAGTACACTTATGTTATTTTTCAGCTGGTGTACTTATTGGAAGGATGTTTATCTTTACCTCATACACATTTTTATTTATTCTCTCTTCTGTCCTTGCACAATAGGACTTAACTACCCATTCTTTTCTTTTTCTACATCATATATAAATTCACCATTTTTGAAATTTGGTTATGACTTTTAGGAAGACTTGCATGCAAAATATTTGACAACATGAAAAGGGAGGCAGCTGCTCTTAAAATTCAGACAAGCTTGCGTAGGCATTTAGCCAAAATAGCCTATACCAGACTCGAGTTATCAGTTCTTGTCTTGCAGACAGGTTTGCGGGCAATGGCAGCCCATAATAAATTCAGATATAAAAGGCAGACAAAGGCATCAATTATTATTCAGGTTTTTAATTTATTGTTTGTGTATTGGTTGAATGGTTTAAATTGATGCATGTTATGTTTTCAAAGTATGACTTTTACCCCTCAAAAAATTTACTTGCAGGCCCATTGGCGTGGTCATAGAGCTTTTTTGTACTACAAGAAACTAAAAAGGGCACCCATTGTTACACAATGCAGATGGCGGGGAAGAGTCGGCAGAAAAGAGCTTCGAAAACTAAAGATGGTAGGTATCGGGATTGTCGTGCTATTGACGTTGTAAAAGGTTATGCATGCCCCTTATCCTTATCTTAACTTGTGGGTATTGTTTGCAAGCTATTTAGTTGTAAGAATTGGATGTAATCAGAGATGGTTTGGGCTTAAATGCTGCTTATAGCATGAGGGCATGTTTATATCTTGTAGGTGTATGTCACTTTTTGAGGATGAAACATGACCTTTGTCTAGTGAAATGTTTGTGTGGATGTCACTGTCATGTTGTGGAATTTGTGCAAATGGAATGTTTCATCCTGAGAGATGAGCAATTAAATTGCTGTCTCCAATTGAAAAGGATGTTTGAATGTGTTTTATGGGAGAGATTGTTTCCTTACTGTTAGCCTCTTCCGTTGCCTTGGTCTCCCCCTCCCTTGTATCCTAATGCGAAAACTTGTGATCCTAATTTTGAAAGGGCAGACAAACAGGTCAGAGAAGACTGATTTGTTTTGACAGCCTATTCACTAGTTTCGATCATTAAATATGTATAATATCTATTCTATTCTGTAGTGTATAATCCATGTGGTGTTGTGAATCTTTGGTGAAATTATTAACTGCTCACATTTTTCTTTTCAAATTTATATTTCAGTTAATTTAATTAGTCTTTTTTTTTTTTTAATCTGCAGCAGATTAAATATCTCTGTTTAATCTGTGTAATGGCACACTCTATGATTATATTATGAGTGCCAAAGTATATGATGTTGGTCACTTGAGGTTAGAGCTCTGCCTCAACAAGTTGGCCCAACATGAACCAACAATCTGTGATCATTTTTATTTTTATTTATTTTAGTTGGTTGCTGATTCTTGCTTATATCACAGAATGTGTTTTGCCTGCCTAGTTTGTTGCCAACCCATTTAGTGTTCTATATAGTTGAAGAAATGGTACAAGAAATAAGCCAATTTGAATGTATATATTATACAAATAAAAATTAAGCATTATTTATGTTTCATTGTTGTTTTGCAGCTTGTTGGAAGCCTTTGATCTCATCCTCTCAAGTGCTCAGAATCTTGTGGTACCAATAAAGTCCAATTCAAGAAGAAAACTGCAAGAATCTCCCACAGCTCACAACGGCTGTGAATTCTGTTGACCCAAGAAGACGTGATCAGATTTAGTCAAAATTGAAATTAAAACTTGTGATTTTAGAGTTGATATTTCAATACAATTACCAAGATTTTCTGACATTTAATGATCTGCCTTCTGCTTCTCTATGTACTGTTTGATGTATTGGTTGTTTAGATTCAGTTCTATTAACTATTGGTATGCATATATAATTACCAAGTTATAAGTGTGTATATATCATAGATGAGTAATATGGCTTTGAAATTGGATGATTTGTGTAGATTGTTGCCTAATTTCATGTGGTATTTGAGGTATCTAGAGTGTGAATTTGAATTTTGTTTTTTGGATTTCATTATAATGTATTTGGCTTAGTCTAGTGGAAGATTTGTTTTTTTAGATTCATTATAATGCATATTTTCTGAAATGGTATGCTTTGGACAAAATATTGATATTTATTAATAATAATATGGACCAAAAAAAAAAAAAAAAAAAAAGAAAAAGAAAAGGAAAAAGAAAAAGGTGGCGTTTTTGAAAAAATGCCACTAAATGACGTCATGCTTACGTCACACGTTAGTTTGTGACGGTAAAAGAAGCGGACGTCAACATTTTGTGGCGTTTTAAAAAACGCCGTCTTATATTTTTAGCGACGTTTTTCAAACGCTACAAACCTATTGCGGCGGCCGTATCAACGACGAAAATTTTACACGTCACTATAAGATATTACGGCGTTTTTCAGGCTTTTCACGGCGTTTTAAAAACGCCGCTAAAAATCGAATTTCCTGTAGTGTACCAAACCTTTTCAGTATTCGTACATATACATACTGTTTCATTGTTGAGAAATTACTTCAGAATCGGAACGTGTTTAAAAAAAAAAATCCGAATCTTAAAGTTTTTGACTTATTTTTGTTTGTCTTTAGCTAACTTTTTTTCGATTTTTTTTTTTACTTTGTAGATTCTTTTGCACTAGACAGACTAGAAAAGTACAAAATTTTAACACAAGTTCTTAAAAAAATACTGATAACGAAAAAGTTTGAAATATATATATATATATATATATATGAGATAGAGAGAAGAATATGCATTTTCCAAGTAGTGACTATAGAAATTTTTGACATTTTTGACAATGGTGTCATTCAAAATTTTTTGGGTTTACTTTATTTTAGATATTTTCATTTTTTATTGTTTTAAAAATAAAACCATTGAAAATTTTAAATAAATATATTATTTTACATCTTTTTACACTAATTAAATTTTCTTCCCAAAAATTTGTCAATAGACTTGAGGCAAGCTCAAGTTAAGCGAAGTAATGGTAGTGGTAAGAAAAAAAAAAAAAAAGACCCCGAACACGGATAAAAAATGGCACAATAGTATTGAGATAATTCTGACAAAAAATAATTATGAACCAACATGACACAAAGTCCAATAATGAACATTGTTACATTGGTTACATGCATGGAGAAGTATGGGATGTTACAACATAATTATTATTATATACAATACCCGCAACATAATTAAGATTATATTCCACTTAATAATGCAACACATAAATATACCACTCATTGCCAAACAATACTCTATTTTCTATTAGTTTTTACTGGCTTTGAACCTCTAAGAGCAGGCCATAGTGATCACTAGGCAAAACAGGAAGCTCCAAACTCTGAATCTTCTTTCTTAATTTATTCTCCTTGCAATATGACAGTCACCGGTATTGCCTCCTTTCTAATCATCTCAATTTGCTTCAATTTGAAGTCATTCAGGTTGTAGAAGCATTGAGGTGGTTCAGAGCTTGCTTCGCCTGAGCTGCACGTTCCTCGCTTATGGATATAACTAGAACTGAAATCCCATAACATGTTTGCATTGTTGCAGCAGCGGCATATGACTTGAAGTGAAGATTGCTTTTCTGACATGTTGACAGCAATCACACGGACTTCAAGATTCAGAGGATTGTTTGTCAATGTAACAATATAGTTGCCTTGGCACCGTGACATTTATACCTATACATTAGAACAGATATATGCAAGTAGTAAAAAGAAGCATAAGCCCTAGTCAAATTAAAGATGGGCAACAGAAAAAAGAGAACTCCGTAAATCCTCTCAATGAAGCCTTCCATTCCACTCTTGTGGTATGCTATTTGAAAAATCTTCTTTGGCAGAGAAATGTTTAGTCAAAAACAATATTAAGTGGAAAGGATATCATATGCATAATATATATTTAGGGAACTTTGTTGGCACAGAACTCCAAAAGATGGGTGACTCAAACAAGAATTACAAGAACATGTTTAAACTAATAAATAAATAGTAACTATAAAACATGATAAAGAATATAGAATTTGGTTGCCAATGCTTCTTCTAATGCTCATACAAGTAACCAACAAGCCAGTTCTTTAACCAAAGCTCTTCAATACCTCACCGCCTCCAACTAATCATTTTCTCTGTGCTGTAAAAACAGAGGAAATCCATTTATGTTATGGCAAGAAGAATGTGACTTTGATTACCTAGAACGGAGGAGAAAATCTCTCTCTCTCTCTCTCTCGTGACATCATATTTTGTGCAGGTTATACTAGACAATATGGTTGGTCAGGCTCACAATATCAAAACTACAAGGATTTGTAAATGGCATATATGGAGTTTTTGGAACATCGCAAGCCAAATCTGCTTTGAGATGTGATTCCATACTTCCTATTTAATTGATTCCTAGTTGCGATACCCATTGATGAAAAGATTTTTGAGTCTATTGATTGTTTAAGGACCAATTAGGAAAAACATTTGCAAATAATCATAGCAAATTCAGAATTCCTAAGAGATCGTATTTGAGGTCAAACATTATGACTCGAAACTTTTTTGTCAGGGTAAAAATAAGAAGTATCAAGTGATTTTCGTAACTCATATAGAATTTTAAATGTATATTGACACCAAAATACTAAAGCATGTTCCATTGTACGGTTATTACGGTTGAAAAGCAAATGGTAATGCAAATGCCAGAGGATCTACTCCCAGGTAGAATCAAACAGCTAATTGTACCTGAATCAGTTTCACTCATAAACCCTAAAATCCATATCTCATAAGCGAGGCAAGTTTTATCCAAAATGTGTAATATAACATTACTGTGTGTGTGTGTAAACATGGATGTATTAAAAGCTTAATTTCCAACAAGTACCACAAACTAACAAGGAACTTGCCTGCCTCGTATGTGGATTGGATTTGTGCAGGTCAATGAAAGTATCAAAATACACAATGGACAACGAAGACAGTCGAGTCCATGGATGGATAACTTCAGGTACAGTTCTTGGATTCTCGATCATCTTTCCCAGCCATGAGTTGCAAAATCCCACCATCCACACTGGTGCAACCTGCCTTGCTGTTTCACATTTTGAGATTTTAACTGCAATTTTTCTTAAGCATTCGACATATACAAACAATAAATTACAAACGACTGCAGGTTAGCACTGAAATATTATCTGTTTTCGCCTCTAAATCCAAAAGGCTAGCTTGATGAGATGATCAAAATTCAGTTCAACAAACTGTTTAATATTTTTTGTGATCTAAATGTGTTCTATATATCAACAGTTTCTAAAGACATGGCTTCTCAAAACTAACCTGCACCCTGGCATGTGATTGTCAAGTGTTCTGAAATTCAGTTCCCCTCTATCTAATCAAGTAGCTGACATTTTGAGGCAACCCAAAATAAGAAATTCTTCGAAAGTATATGAGCAAAATCTAGATAATACATTCAGTTTGATGCTAGGGATGACAGACCAAAAACTAAAAAACAATCCAGCATTCCATAGAAGTAGTTTCTTACAAAATATAGAAAACAATTCTCTACAAAAGGTTATAAACCCTTTTAACATCACTCCATCTATTATCTATAAAACAAGTACATATCAAGCATGATACCATTGAAGAGCACAAAAACACAATCAGCACTCTGCTTGCCTGCTTAGATAGACCACTTAACTAGCATTACTTGGCACAAATTGTCAATAGCAACCCATAATGATCACTAGGAAACACAGGGAGCATCATGTGCACTTTGTTTTTCTCTTTCTTCTCCTTGCAATTTGATAGACCTGGTATTGCCTCCGTGCCAATCATGTCTATGCTTCTTATCTTGAAATCACTCAAATTGCATACAAATCGATCAAGTCGCTTTTGCAAAGGCCAATCACCAAAGAGCATCTGGTTGGATTTGGTATCATATGTCCATCCATTTTCTCCAGGCTTTAACTGCACCCAGGCATCAACCCATCCACGGAGCAAAGGAAATTGACCATCCAAATCGTCATCCCAATTCATGTCACCACAAAAAATCACGTTTACATTTTTTTTAAGAAAGGCCAGTGCTTCCTTTGCCTGATCAACACGTTCCTTGCAGAACTTGTCATCCCAACCGAAAGGGCCAGGACCAGGACTTTTAAGATGGCTAGTGGCAATAACCAATGGCATGTCTGCCTGAACTTCAACCTCAGCGACACAAAGTTCTCTTTCCATTGTGGAATTACTGAATGCTTTACGGCTGTATGATTTTACTGGTAGTTTACTTAACTGCAAGTTATGTGGTGTAACGACATCAGATCTTACATCACTATTAACTACAAAAACTCATCCAGAGATTTTAATAAATAAATAAAATGAGGCAAATGATGTATAACCATGAGAGAAAGAGAGAGAGAGAGAGAGATGACCAGCCTTGCAAATTTGTTGAATCACAAGTTACTGGTCAGAATATGAAGATTTTTATAATATTCAAATAGAGGAAGATTCTGAAAATTTTGGACATTTATTATAATATTTTTATAATTGATCAGCTAGATGCACACAGTTATGTGGATGGGTCAATTTCCTTAGTAGCTAGGTAACTGATACACTTAAATCGGTGATTGTGTACGACAGAAAAAGCAAGTTCAACTTGTAACAAATTGGAAGTAAATTTCAGTGTCTTAAACAGTGCAAGCATGTTCAACAAACACATTCTAAGATGCCTTTGATATGTAAGAACACATCATACTCTCAAATCATAACCCATCATGTGTGCCCAGTTTGTATGAAATAGTTTGTGTTGGACAAATGCCTACAAGGCTACAACATCAATGCAGTTGACCCTAGACATCCCTCTTTCACAAAAACCAGAAATAAAAAATGAACCCTGATATGGAAAAATTGTAAGAATCTCACCTGCATACAGAAGGCTCGTCTTGTATATGCCATCTCACTTGAAACTAAGCAACGGTACAATTTCCACCAACTGGATTGTTGAAAAATGTCATAGACATTCAAAGTAACCTCCTGCAGAGAAAAATGAACTTGAAAACAACGAAAGTCATAAAAGCTTTAGAATTTATGTTACATGGTACAAAAAGTGGAAATGAGAAAAAACCTGGAAGCATATCAGATCAGGGGAATGCAGCTGAATAAGGTCACCCACAGCTTTCATCCTCTTATGAATTTCCAAGTCTTCTCGGAAACAAACATTATAACTCAAAATCTTCAATTCCGTTCCTGAGAAAGATTCAACTGCAACTGTCAAAAAAAAAAAAAAACTATGTTTCCTTTGCCTCATATTAATTAATCTTCAATTACATGCAACTTGTAAATCCTATGATTCAATAACCACAGATGTACAAAAGAGGAAAAAGAAATAACTGTAAGTACAAAATCCTGCCATAAAGCTTCAAACGTCCTAATATTAGACATAATGAGTATCTACTATAGTAAGAACTCACGAATTGTTTTCTGAACCAGCTATTATCTAATCACCTGGTTTGTTGAAAAGTCTATTTTGTTCTACTTATTTGCAAATTGCAACCCATATCAGCCCAAACAGCAACTCTTGGCAACTGAAATTGTATTTGAGATCTGTACTTTCAGCTCATATCAGCCTAAGAAACTCTTCACAGACAATTATTTTAATGTTAGCTTTTGGAAGCAAAAACAATCTACATGCAACTTCTCCGTTCCACATACATGTGATTTCTAATAATAATTACGAGTACGAAATAATTCTTCTCGTATGATTCTGTTGATCAAGTTTGCACTCCTCTAAACAATGTCGCTTTGCCACCTGAAAACACAAACGTGAGCTAACCGGCGTGTGTGTGCCGGAAACCCCTCCGATGCCTAAGTCAGCAACTAGACAATAGGCAATAAGCTCTGTGTATTCTAGAGTAAGAATTGGGATACCTGTACAAAGGTCTGGTTATGAGCTTTTATAGACTTTCCTTGGCACATTCCTTGTCATGACCCGAACCCGCCCCCAAGGGTTAAGGACATAACCGGCCAGTAATCATGAGATTACCTACGGTCTCAAACCAAGCCAAACGTATTTTAACAGAGTTAATGGGGGCCAAACGGAAACAATTTAAAACTTTGTCCATAGAGCTGTGCTTACATGGCACATCATAACAAACCATACATATGCACGTTAATAACTCACATCAAAATATGTACTACATAAAGCTCTATACATACAGGATCATATAGGTCTAAGTCAGCCGAACAAAACTATATACAATCATATTCAAAGACTTCACCCATGTGACAAAATAAAACAGAATGACAAAAAGGCGAAGACGGGTCTCGTGCGTGAGACGCAAGGGCTGACTCTTCAAAACCTTTGTTGTTCCTTACAGACTTCACTAGGGCTGGGTTTGGATTTCTCTTGGCTCACCTACAAACACATGAATGAGCGTGAGCGATAGCCCAGTGAATAATATCAAATAAAGAAGTTATACGAACGATATGTAGAACAACATACTTGTCATGACCCAAACCCGCCCCTATGGGTTAAGGACGTAACCGGCCAGTAATCATGAGATTACCTACGGCCTCAAAACAAAATAGACATAACTCAACAGAGTAAAGGGGCCAAACGGAAGCAATAATCAAAAACTTTGTCCATAGAGCCGTGCTTATATGCACTCCAAAACAAACCATACTCATATACGTTAATAACCCACACCAAAAGTACAGTACCATAAATTCTTTAAGACAGGATCATCCAACTAAGTCAACTCATGACAAACTATTTACAAATATACATAAGGTCCTTGCCAGCAAGACAAAATATAATTACATAACAAAATGGCAAGGGTAGGTCTCATGCGTGAGACACAAGGCTGACTCTCTCAAAACTTATGCTGTTCTTGGCAGACTTCACTGGGGCTGGGTTTGGACTTCCCTCGGCTCACCTACAAACACATGAATGAGCGTGAACGACAGCCCAGTGAATAATATCAAATACAAAAGTCATATAAATAATATGTAGAACCACATACTCCAAACGGCCTTGGGCCCAAATTCATATTTCTACTTAACATATGTACATTTATACCAAGATTAGGTCAAGTGACTGTAGTTCCAAACATACTGGCCTTTTGCCCATTCAGGTTTCCATTCATGTCAAAACAGCCTTCGGCCCATTCATTTATGTCAAAACGCCCTTTGGCCCATTCATTTATGCCAAAACGGCCTTCGGCCCATACATTTATGTTGAAACAGCCTTTGGCCCATTCATTTATGGCAAAACGGCCTTTGGCCCATTCATTTATGCCAAAACGGCCTTCGGCCCATACATTTATGTCAAAACGGCCTTCAGCCCATACATTCGTATCAAAACGGCCTTCGGCCCATACATTTACATTAGAACAGCCTTCGGCCCATACGTACGTATCAAAACAACCTTAGGTCCATTCATTCGTATCAAAACGACCTTAGGTCCATTCATTTCTGTCAAAACGACCTTTAGTCCATTCGTTCATTCATGTCGACTTTTGTCCACAATCCCAATTAGCAACTCATAAAGCTTATAAGGGAATAAACAATTGGACATTCATAAGCGTTCAAATATCGATATTACTCACAGTGATCGGCTTATGGATTTGCCCTGGAGCTTGATCCTACACATTTCATAAACACAAAAGGGTCACTAACAGTTCAATCCGTTCTCTAATTCACATATTCCTCTTTAGGCTTTATTCTTATCTCATTAACTCATTTACAATGCTTAACATATGCCTAAGAGTGCTCACAAGTGGAAGAGAACAGAAAACAGAACTCATAATGCAAAAACAGAATTTCAGAAAACAGGGTCCCCGCTCGAGCGTAAACTTACCCACTCGAGCGGACCCTGAAGGCCTGCAAAAGTACTGGAGGTAAAATGTACGCTCGATCGTCCAAAATGGCGCTCGAACGGAAGGCCTCTTAACATCGATCCCCGCTCGAGCGTGATCTTACCCGCTCGAGCGGACTCTATGTCTGCAAAAAGTACTGGATGCATCATTTTTGTGCTCGAGCGCGATATAGGACGCTCGAGCGAAAGTTCATCTTCCATGATCCCCGCTCGAGCGTGAAATTCCCCGCATGGAGCGGACACCATGCCTGCAACAACAAAATACTGGGAGCTCGAAATCCCCGCTCGAGCGGACATCAAAATTCTGGGTTTTCCCAGATCATGTTCTTGAGCTCCAATCCAACTTTCCAGCCACAATACTTGCATGCAATGGCTCAAATCTCAATATAATCATACCAACGTGGCACCAATGCAAGATTATAACATTATGGAGCTCAATTTCTTGATTTATCTACATGCATGTCCCAAAATATGTCAAATCATCACCAACATACTCAAATTCAAACATGCAAAGCTTACTCTTTCATGATTTACTCTTGCATGCAAGGAATACACATTATTCACAACTTATTTGGTGAAGAGATGGTCATACACATGGATTTCATTCAACTTCAACATAGGTTACACAAATTAAGCTCAAACATGGAAATCTATAGCAATTCTTTACATGCATGCTTCTATAATCTAGAAATCCAACATATACAACTTAATTCCATCACATTCAAACTAATTCATGCTCTTGACCATCTATTAAACTTGAATTCACAAAATGATGACTATGAATGCATGAATCACTCACCAAGGAGCTTTAATCTTCCCAATAGTAGCAATATTTGAGCTTAATCTCCCAAAGGTCTAGGTCTTGAACTACAAATGCACAATTTTCCCCCTTTCTCTCACCATGGCCGGCCCCTCTCTCTCTATTGTATCCTCAGATTTTTCTTGAGCTCAAATGAGTTAAGGAGAGTGTAGTGCTATAACACAACAAGGCCCACTAATACAATATTTTAATATAAAATATTTGGGCACTAATTCATCAATTTAATTAGTTTAAATTGATCAGAATCAATTTTCAATTAAATTTCACCGTAGGCTCTAAAAATTATGCCAATTACAAAGGCGTAATCAATTTCTGGTTCTGTGGCCGATAAGGCCCTCAATTTAATTTCCAAAACAGATTATTCAAACAGATATTCCTACGGTGAACAGATAGAGTTCCAAAATCACATATATCCACATAATGGTACACAAAATCATATCTAGACATATAATCACATACATATTAGAGACCAATTAACATAATACCGAACAGGGGTATCACAATACTTCAAACAGCCTTGGGCCCAATTTATATTTCTATTTAACATATACGCGCACAATTTAAATCAAGTGGCTGTAGTTCCAAACATACTGGCCCTTGGCCCATTTATCTTTCATTTGTCAAACTAGCCTTTGGCCCATTCAGATTTTCATGTCAAACTGGCCTTTGGCCCATTCAGATTTTCATGTCAAACTGGCCTTTGGCTCATTCATTCATGTCAAACTAGCCTCTGGCCCATTCATTCGTGTCAAACTGGCCTCTGGCCCATTCATTCATGTCAGACTGGCTGCTGGCCTATTTATTCGTGTCAGACTGGCCTCTGGCCCATTCATTCATGTCAAACTAGCCTCTGGCCCATTCATTCATGTCAAACTGGCCTCTGGCCCATTCATTCGTGTCAAACTGGCCTCTGGCCCATTCATTCATTCATTTATTTCAGACTGGCCTTCGGCCCATTCAATTATTCATATCAAACATTTGTCCACAATTCAAACTAGCAACTTATAAGGCTTATAAGGAAATAAGCAATTGGACAAATGACAAGCTTCAAAATATCGATATTACTCACAGTGATCAGTTGGTTGGCTTGCCCTGGAACTCGACCCTACACATTCCATGAACACAAAAGGGTCACAAACAATTCGATCCGTTCTAAATTCACATTTTCCTCTTTAGGCTTCATTCTTATCTCTTTAACTCAATTACAATGCTCAATGCATGCCAAAGAGTACTTAGAAGTGAAAGAGGACGGAAAACGAAACTCAGAATACATTTTCAAAATTTCATAAAACAGGGTCCCCGCTCGAGCGTGGACTTCCTCGCTCGAGTGGACCCTTGAGGCCTGCAAAAGTACTGGTTATGCGAAATTTACGCTTGAGCGTTAATTTTGGCGTTCGAGCGAAAGGCTCACTACATGGCTCCCCGCTCGAGCGTGATTTCCCCCGCTCGAGCGGACGCCATGTCTGCAAAAATATGCTGGGAGCTCGTATTTTACGCTCGAGTGGCGGATTCCCCACTCGAGCGGACACCATGAATTCTGGGTTTTCCAGAATGTGTTCTTGAGCTCAAATCCGACCTTCCAAGGTTCAAAACCCATAAATTTGGTTCCAAAACATGCAAACACATTATATAATATGAGCATATAAGCAAGGTGAGGTCGATTGCTCAAAATCATGGTCCAATTCATCCAAATTAATCCACATTTCATTGTAAACTCAAGGCTCATACATTCAAACTTTACACATATCTTCCATAATCAAACACGCATGTCAATTTTTGACCTCATTTCCATTTCAAATAGCACTAATGATGCTCATAAATATGAAAATCAACAAAACGATGCTTGCATGTATACTTCAATGTTCAATTCTTCACAATTCACACATTACATGCTAGATTATGCAATTTCATAGCAATTATATACATGCATGCATACATTGACCTTCAATTCAACATAAACAACTCAATTCCACTTCAATCCTTACTCTTGATCATTAATCAACTTTGAATACACAAAATTACACATTAAACTCATGGATTTACTTTCCTAGAGGCTCAATTCTTCCAATCTATAGCAAATTCTTGAGTAATCTTCCAAAATCTCCAAGCCTCAAGACCAAAACTTCAATCTCCTACACTCTCTCTCTCTAAGCCGACCCTCTCTTCTTTTCTTAGAGTTTATGATCAGTCAAAATGAAGCTAAGGAGAGAAATTAAGTGTATAAAGGCCCTCACTCAACCCATTATTTTATTATAAAACAATTGAGCACTTAATTCATTAATTTAATCTAATTAATTTGATCCAAATCAGTTTCAAATTAAATTTCACCGTAGGCTCCAAAAATTACGCCAATCACAATGGCGTAGTCAATTTCGGGTTCTATGGCCGATAAGGCCTTCAATTAATTTCCAAAGCAGATAATCAAACAGATATTCCTACGGTGAACAGATAGAAATTCAAAACCACATATTTTCACATAATGGCACACAAAATCATATTAAACGTATAATCGTGCTCATATTAAGGACTAATTAACATATTGCGGAACAGGGATATCACAGTCTTCCCCCATTTAGGAAGTTTGGTCCTCCAAACTTATTTTACCTTCGTCGGGAAACAAATGTGGATAGTGTAGTCGCATTTCCTCCTCTTTTTCCCATGTAGCATCCGTCCCATAATGTTCTTTCCATTCCACTTTCACCATTGGAATGGACTTGCTTCTCAATTGTTTCACTTGCCGATCAACAATTCGTTCCGGCCATTCGGCGTACTCCATATTTTCATCAATAGCTACCCGGTGATAATCAATCACATGAAACGGGTCTCGGAGGTAACCTCTCAACATCGACACATGAAACACATTATGGATTTGTTCAAATCCCGGTGGCAAAGCAACTCTATAAGCAACTGGACCAAGCCTTTCCAGAATCTGAAACGGCCCAATGTAACGGGGCGACAACTTGCCCTTCTTTCCAAACCTGACTTGGCCTTTCATTGGGGACACATGGATAAACACGTGGTCACCGACCTCATACTCAAGAGGTCTTCTTCGAATGTCTGCATAGTTCTTTTGTCGGTCTTGAGCTGTTTTGAGCCTTTGCCGAATAGTTTTGATTTTCTCAGAAGTATCTTGCACAATTTCAGGCCCAAGTAAAGCTCTATCCCCGACCTCTGTCCAACAATTTGGTGATCTACACCTTCTACCATACAAAGCCTCGTATGGTGCCATACCGATGCTGGAGTGGAAGCTGTTATTATAAGCAAATTCCGCAAGTGGCAAATAGTCTTCCCAACTCCCCTGAAAATCCAAAGCACACATCCGAAGCATATCTTCCAAAGTCTGTATTGTTCGTTCTGATTGCCCATCTGTCTGTGGGTGGAATGCAGTACTGAACCTTAGTTCTGTTCCCATAGCTTCCTGCAAACTCTTCCACAATCTTGAAATAAATTTTGGATCTCTATCCGACACAATAGATACCGGAACTCCGTGTAACGGATGATTTCATCAACATAAATAGTAGCCAATCTATAAGCATTAAATGTAGTTTTGACAGGCAGAAAATGTGCAGATTTAGTCAGTCTATCAACTACAACCCAAATAGAATCCATACCTCGAGAAGTCCGAGGTAGGCCAACAACAAAATCCATAGTCACATGCTCCCACTTCCATTCAGGAATAGGGAGAGGTTGCAGTAGACCGCCTGGTTTCTGATGTTCAGCTTTAACTTGCTGACACTGAAGACATTTGGACACATATTCTGCAATCTCTTTCTTCATTTTAGGCCACCAATAGGTTTGTTTCAAATCCCGATACATTTTATTGTTACCCGGATGCATAGCAAATACGGATCTGTGGGCTTCATCTAAAACCCTCTTCTTTAGTTCCGGAATGTTTGGGACACACATTCGGTTTCGAAATTTCAACACTTCATTTTCAATGCCAAACTCTGCTTTCGGACTTGTCTCAAATTCATCTATCACCTTCTTGAGGAATTCATCCTCTTTCTGTTTCTGTTTGATTTCATCAATGATTGCGGCTCGGCTGTAATAGTGGCTATCAATCCGCCCTGTTCACACATTACCACTTCAATTTCAGACTTCTCAAAATCTTGCAAGATTTCTTTCTGTTCAGTAAGCAAACAAGCCATACTCCCCGTTGATTTTCTACTCAAGGCATCAGCAACTGTATTAGCTTTCCTGGGGTGATACTGAATCTCAAGATCATAGTCCTTTATCAGTTCGAGCCATCTCCTCTGTCGCATATTCAACTCCTTCTGTGTAAAGAAGTATTTCAACTTTTGTGATCTATGTAGACTTCACACTTTGCCCCATACAAATAATGCCGCCAGATTTTCAAAGCAAAAACAACTGCGGCCAATTCTAGGTCATGTGTTGGATAGTTCTTCTCATGTGGCCTCAACTGTCGGGAGGCGTAAGCAATAACCTTTCCGTTCTGCATTAACACACAGCCCAAACCTTTATAAGACGCATCACTGAAAATTACAAAATTCTCCGTACCTGAAGGTAGTGTCAAAATTGGTGCAGTGGTCAATCTTGTTTTTAGTTCATAAAAGACAGCTTCTCTTTCGTCGTTCCATTCAAACGGTTGCCCCTTGCGTGTCAATTGGGTAAGAGGCACAGCTAATTTCGAAAAGTCTCTTCACAAATCTTCTGTAATAACCAGCTAAGCCCATGAAGCTGCGGACTTCTGTCACATTAGTCGGTGTAGGCCAATTCACAATCGCCTCTATTTTCTGCGAGTCCACTGAAATTCCTTCCTTGTTGATCACATGCCCTAAGAAAACAACTTCATCCAACCAAAACTCACATTTCTTTAGTTTAGCAAACAATTTCCTTTCCCTAAGTATTTGCAGGACAGTTCTCAAGTGATGTTCATGTTCAAGTCTATTCTTGGAGTATATCAAAATATCATCAATAAAAACCACAACAAATTCGTCAAGGTAGGTTTTAAAAATTCGGTTCATTAAGTCCATAAATGCTGCCGGAGCATTAGTCACTCCAAATGGCATAACAAGAAACTCAAAATGTCCATACCTCGTTTTGAATGCGGTTTTCTCAACATCCTCTGCCTTAACTTTCAGCTGATGATACCCGGACCTCAAATCAATCTTAGAAAACACCTGTGATCCCTGCAACTGGTCAAATAAGTCATCAATACAGGGTAGGGGATATTTGTTCTTTATTGTTACCTTGTTCAATTCCCGATAATCGACGCACAGGCGTAGGATTCCATCCTTCTTTTTCACAAATAATACTGGTGCACCCCAATGCGAAGTGCTAGGTCGAATAAACCCCTTGTCAAGCAAGTCTTGCAACTATTCTTTCAATTCTTTCATTTCGGCAGTAGCTATTCTGTAGGGAGTCTTGGAAATAGGCTGGGTGCCTGGCACAGTTTCAATAGTAAACTCTATCTCCCTATCTACCAATTCCCCTGATAATTCATTTGGAAACACATCTGGAAATTCTCTAACAATAGGGATATCATTCAATTCAACATTCATAGATTGTTCAGACAACACATAGCACAAATAACCCTGGCACCCTTTCCTGATTAGTTTACATGCTTTCATTGCAGATATCAGATAAGGTGGAGGCACTACCACATTACCCACAAACACAATTTCCTTATGTTCTGGTGGTTTAAACACAACCCATTTTGTCACACAATCGATGGTGGCACAATATTTAGTCAACCAGTCCATGCCCAAAATTACATCAAAATGCCTAAAGTTCAAGGGCAACAAATCTACATATAGGATAGCATCCTCAACACGCATATCACAAAATCGGTATATAGATTCACACAATACAGATTCCCCAGATGGAGCAGACACACATAGCAGATATGGCAATAATTCTAGAGGCCTATTCAGTCTAGATGCAAATGCACATGTCACAAAAAAGTGTGTGGATCCGGAGTCAATTAACACAAAAGCATCCTGATTACATATAGAAATGGTACCTGAAACAACTGCATTGGCATTCCGTGTATCGCCCGGAACAAGCGCAAAAACTTTCCCTTGTCTCACGGTGTCTCCGGCAGGAGTAGGTCTCATAGTATTTCCTAGTTTTGGGATCGATGCAGTGAAACTAGCAGCTATTCTCCCACTGTTCTGATTACAATCTCGGGCCATGTGCCCTTGTTTACCACATTTGAAACAGGCCCCTGACACACGGTAACAAACCCCACGGTGCCTTTTGCTACAAATATTGCACATGGGAGATGCGTCTTGGGAAGAATTCGAAGTATTTGAGGAGCCCGTATTTTGCTTTTTTGAAAACTTCTTCTTTGAAAAGAAGCCCTGCCTTTTACTACCCTTCCAGTCAGTTGTCGGTTTAGTTTGTCTAGCTATATTAGCTTCTGATATTATGGCCCTATCTAGTACCCCAATGTAGGTTTCCAGCTTCAAGACATTCACCCTCTCTAGGATGTCGCTTCGAAGCCCGCCTTCAAAATGTCTTGCCTTCTTATAGTCTGTATCAATCACGTGCGGCGCAAACCTGGCCAATTCAGTGAATTTGGCCTCATACTCAGCTACAGTCATACTGTCTTGCCTCAGTTCCATGAATTCTGCCACCTTCCTATCCCGGACACACTGCGGGAAGTACTTGTCATAGAAAATTTCTAGAAATTTTGCCCAATCAGCATCTTTGTAATTCTCACACATTAACATCCACCATCTTCTTGCTTCGTCTTCTAGCATAAAGGTGGCTAGAAGCACTTTCTGTGCCTCCGACCACGGGAACACTTCAAACAGTTTTTCGATGCCGAGGACCCAAGCTTCAGCTTTCAAAGGATCTAATCCACCATGGAACTGTGGTGGTTTCATTTTCTTGAACTCTTTGGTGAGGGCTATGATTCGGTCATCATTCTGATTATCTGCTACAGGAGGTGCCGGAGGTGGAGGTGGAGAATGTGGCTGCTGCCACTGTTGTTGCCATTCTTGTTGTTGCCTCAATGTCTCTGCCATTTCCTGAATCAGTCTTTCCATTCTATCCAGTCTGGCAGCAGAAGATTCCTCTATCTCATCACCTCTTGTTCTCACCATCTGATTAAACTTGCATTATACTTTATACAAAAGATACACAGGTATGCATATACTTAAGAACATACATAGTCAAATAATTTGAAATGCAAGCAGTTCACAAACTTATAACACATAGTTGTTCACATTTAACAGTTAAGCGTATTCTTGATGCTTTCAGATTCATACTTATCACATGAATGCATCCTAGATCTTTTCTAGACGCTTATTGCTCTTTTGGACAAGTGTGTGAGTTATTAACTCGTGCTTTGATACCACTCTGTCATGACCCGAACCCGCTCCCAAGGGTTAATGTAACAACCCTCGTTACTGTTTACCGATTAGTCATTGATCACTTATTGACTACCGGTTACTGCTATACTGAGACTGATTATGATGGATAACTGAAGTGATTGAAATACTGAACTGATTGGCTGAAAACTGAAACCGAATTGATTAAGTGTATCTATTTGAATTGCATTTCTATCTGTTGCCTGTTTAATTATCTGTTTGTGTCTTTATGTTTAAACTGCAAATTGAAGGCCTTATCGACGGCCGAACCGGAAATCGACTAATGTTTTATGATCATCATAATTTATGTGATTTTATGGTGTAATTATCTGAAAACTGATTTGGTATGATTAAATTAGATTAAAATAAGCTAATTTCAAGAGTTGGCCTTAATTACCAAACTACCCCTTAGTGGACCACTATACCAAACATTGAGAGACCCAATCTTGCATTGCACAAAACATTTCCTCAGCCACATTTGAGAGTTCTAGCCGACCATAGTGAGAGAGAGACATAGAAGATTGTATTCATCTAAGCATTACTTGGTGATCTTGAAGAAATTGAAGTGTAGATTGTCAATTGAGCTTCTAGACTTGCATTTGAAGGCCTAAGGTAGATCATTGACCTTCTCCATTGTGTATTTAAGTTGATTCTTGCATGATTCATTTCAAATTGTAGAGTTAAGGCATGATTTAGTTCTAGCATGTTGAATTGAAGCTCATTCCATGCATACATGTGTATATTGAAGAGTTTCGAGTTGTTTTTCATGGCAAAAGGTTACATGCATGCTTATATTTATGTTTAAGTCCATGATTTCATCTTATTTTGAAAAGAATGAGCTCATTAGAGCATGTATTGAAGCTTTGAATTGATTTAAAGTCTTGCATGCCATGTTTGAATATTGTTCATGAAATTTGGTTTGAGGATGAGTTTAATTAAACACCCTTGGGCCTTGGCTTTTTTACAAATTGACCTTTGAAATATAATATATCATGTGTCTACAAGTGTTTTTCCAGAAAATGGGCCCAAGAGGATCGAATTTGGTGTTTGAAAACATGATTTTGAACTTGGAGCTCAAATCTGGATTTTCCAGATTTTGGTCTTCCGCTCGAGCGGGAAGAACGGCGCTCGAACTGGAAATTCGAGCTCCCAGTACTTTACACTGTTCATCAGTCCGCTCGAGCGAAGGAATGTACGCTCGAGCGGAGTATTGGGTGACACGCTCGAGCGGGCATCGTGCGGGCGTCGAGCGTGAATTTCACCTATCCAGTACTTTTTGGTCCGCTCGAGCGGGTAAGTTGACGCTCGAGCGGGGACCTTTGTTTGCATGTCCGCTCGAGCGGAGTAACCTACACTCGAGCGGGACCCTGTTTCACTGAAAATTCTGAAAATGTTTTCTGAATACATCTTTGCATCCTCATCCCATCCTAGGCATTCTTAGGCCTAGTTTAAGACATCTTATTGAGGATATAGATGTAAAACACACCGAGGCAATTAGGGATTAAGTATTTAGCCTTTCCAACTATGTAGCTTAGTGTGTGTTCATTCTGTACTGTTTAGGGTTGGCATTCCGAGGAGACGCTCTAGCCTACTGTAGCCCAGAACTCTGTAAAGTAACAACTGTGTAAAGATATGTTCAAAATGATTATCTTCTGAACAATTAAACTGTACTGTTTCTGAACTGATACTGTTAACTGAATGAATGTATGTCCTATATTCTGAACTGTATTGTGGCATCCTTAGCAACTACTGTTACTGACTGTTACTGTTACAGAGATCTCTATCGGTTCCCTCGTTGGAACCACTACTGTTTACTGATTGATGGCCATCATTGACTGTTCGGTCTTTTAAGACCTACTGTTTACTGTACTAAACAACTGATATACTGATTGAAATGAACTGTTTTCATTACTGTAAGGGCATTCATTCTAAACCCCTTTACGCTTTATGTTATTCACTGGGCTTTAGCTCACTGCTCATATATATATGTAGGTGTTCAGGCACCAAACCGCAGCTAGGAGCGTCGGGGTTAACTCCAGTTTTGTCAAGCCAACTACTGTGCCTCACTGCGAGGTTCCGAGCCTGCCAAGCTATGGCTTAGGGGTGTCTTAGTCCCCTGTCTGTCTCTGTATCTGTTATGTTTACTGTATATACTGATAGCACTGTCACTGTACTGTTAATAGGGATTTGGTCCCTATTCTGAATGACTGTAAATATTGTGCATACTGTTCTGTACTATATATATATATATATATATATATATGTATGAAAAGTCCTTTTGCATACTGTAGACAACCCATTTTTGACCGACCTTAAGACTCAGACGTCACCAACTGAGCACTCGATGATGTTGCATATCGTGCTCGGTCTGAGGTTGCGGAGTCACGGCTGCAAGCCTTGCCTTCGGACTTCTGGACTCTTTTGCGCCTCGCCTCGGTTTGCGAACCAGACTCTGTTTTCTCCGTTTTCTCTCCCCGAAGGGAGGGAGAGGTCTCGTAGATCATCTCTCAGTGGCTGCAGGCTACATTTCGTGGTCGTAGGCCATTTTTCCCATTTCGGAGCCCGGTTCCCGATTTTCGGAGCCGTCGGCCGCGTGCCTCGGTTCGGGACCGCCTAACCACCTCCGTTTGCTCCGGTTTTTGGCACACATCTTATTTACTCCCTTTTGAGGGACACTGTGGTCCGAGAGACCAACTTCGTGGTCGAACACCACCTCCGGTGCTTAACAGTCAGTTTTCGGGGCCCCGGGCAGCGTGTTTCGGCCCCCGAACCTTCAATTTGCATCTGTTTGAGTTCATTTTTGGCAGGGACCTTATTTTCATCATTGTGAAGGTTATAGAAGGGTGGGAGGCCAGCAATTGTTCTGAAAGCCAGCTTTATTCCTCCATCGCTCCCAGTCGCCCGTTTTTCTTGCTAGAAAGCTGATGTTGACCATTCCCGGGCCACTTTCTTTGGCCCTCAACCACATATTTGTGTTGTACACACCTGGGAGGCCACCAATATGTCATGGTCGGCCAGCCATTGTTCCTGACCCCTTTGAACCCCTCTGAAAAGTTGGGTTTTCTCTCTCCTGGTTCACATTTTCAGGGTTTCAACCACATAGCTGTGTTGTGCACACATGGGAGGCCACCAATATGGGTGGCCGGCCAGCTTTCTCTGCTTGACCTTTTTTACCCTAGCCGGCCGGCCAGGGGAGGTGGCCGGCCGGCCACCTGAGCTCCCAGAAACTGGCCGGCCATGCTCCCCTCAACAGGTTCCTTACAGATACACCCTCCTTTTCCCCCCAGATTCTGTATCCGAGGGGGAACTTTTAGGGGGGAAATTTGAATTCAATTTTCCCCCCTTTTCCTCCACTCCTTTGCCTATATAACCAGACCCTCCAGCTCCATTTTGGAGGGTTACAAAAATTGCTTTGAGCCTCTTGCATTAACTCTCCCTCTTTCTCTACTTCAAGCCTCAAAACCCCAAAGTTCTTGCACCAATCCATAGCACCACACCTCCTCACTCCATTCCAGCAACTTGGAGTCCATTTCCAGAGGCTAGGAGCACCATTTCTTGGACCAAAAACTGTTGAAGACATAGGCTACAAGGGTGAGTCCCATTTTTCCTCTTTTGTGCACTATTTTGGTCTATATCTTAGCTCCTTGCGCTTATATTTTTGGGCTCCGACCCTAACTAGAAATAGTCTTATTTTGAGCTCCTTGTCATGTTTGATTAAGGGTCTTTCCCTGTTTGAGGCTTCCTTCTCACTCTTTGTGTTTAAGCTCTCTTTTAGGCCTTTTTCTTGCATAGCATTTTAGGCTTATTTGTGAGCTGTTTTGGACTTGGTCATAAACTATAAAATATCTTGTTTTGAGCCCCTCTTGAAGGGCTCTCCTCTGTTTGAGACCAGCAGCTATCACTTGCTTCTTTATCCCTCTTTTAGCCCTTTTTCTTGCATGAGAGTTTAGCCTTACTTGTAATTTATTTTCGTGGCTTAATGTAAACTGTAAAATGCCATGTTTTGAGCCCCTCTTCAACTTTGTTGAAGGGCTCTTGGCCATTTGAGGTCAGCTTCTACCACTTGTCTCTATTATCTCTTTTAGGGCCCATTTTTGCATGTTAGATTAGCCCTATTTGTGTTCATCTTTGAGACTTGTTATAAAATGAAAAAAGGCTTGTTTTGACATCATCTTCATGTTTTATTAAGGTTCCATTTTTGTTTGAGGTCATATGCTATCTTGTATGCTTGGTTGCCTCCCATTTTGAGCCTTACATCCTAGCCCTTGTTGCATGCTTTGTTCGGCCTTCTAGCCACTGAAATCCAGTGGATTTTCAGTGGCTTGGCTGCTGTTTTGAGCCTCCAAATCAGAGGGGGGTGACCCCCTCTCACCTTGACTTGTTTGGTGGTCATTTCGGCCTTCCAAAGAGGCCCTATCTTGCATGCCTTGTTGACTTATTTTGGGGCCAATTTGCTGAGTTTTTAGACTATCATATTTGATTTTCAAAGTTGATTTGGGGCTGCCACATGTCTACCTTGTATGTGCCTAATAACTCCTTGTATGCCCTTTCAAAGGAGCCCCTCATTTGTGCATGTTTTGACTGTCTTTCCATGTGTATTTGGGCATATTTTGGCATGTTTAGTTCACTGATTTTTGCTAGTTTAGTGAAATTCCATGTGCTTCATATACGTGCCATGTAATCCATGTTTGATAGTCAAAATTGCATGCTATTTTAGTCCATCTTTCTAGCACCTTTTGGCCATGATTTGAACTAGAAACGTTCATGTTTTGGGACTGCCTTGACTCTGTCTTCATGCTTCATGATCAAATAATGCATGCTTTGTATAGCTATAGGTCATTGCGTATGCCTAGTTTTGAGTTTCGGGGTTCATCTCATGCATCGGGTGCCATATCGCCATGTTTCGGGGCTGTTTAGCATTATGTTTTAGTGCTGAAATTTGCTTGTTTGCATATCATGTTCCATGCCTTGCCATGCTTTGGTAGAGTGGCATTCGTGCCTTAGGGACGGTCCTCGGTTTGCGTGCACGTGTGCACGCATCTCGAGTGTCTCATTTTCATCTCATGGCCTCCTATGTGAGTGTGGCTGAGGTCCGCTTGTGTTGGTGTAAGTCCACTATGCATTGTGTATGCCATTTCATTTCACGGCATTGTGTATGCTAGGTTGTATGTTAGCGCATTGTGTATGCCATATTACCTCATGCATCGTGTATGCCATTTCATAGCATTGTGCATGTTAGGTTGTATCTTAGTTGCATTCATGCATGTCATGCATATTGCATTGTGTTTGGGATAGGAGTTAGCCCGAGCACGGGAAACGAGGTACGTTTCGTACTCCGAGTGACGGAACGTGTCTCAATTTCCCAGCCGTCGACACTCCGGATTATCCATAATGGAGTCTCGGTCTTGTTGTGTTTATCTGTGCATTCATTCCATATTGAGTTGTGCAATTCGACTCCTCGGCCATCATGCATCGATATGCGTGATTGGTGGCACGAGGATCGAAGACTACACTCCCTGAAGAGTAGTCGTGCATACATATGTGAAAATACGTTGCCATGCCCCTTTCCTGCTCTCTGTTACAGCAAATCAAAAACCAGCAGCCTTCCGAAGCTTGGCGCGCCTTCCAAGAACAATTGCAAACAGAGGCTAATTGGGGCATCGCGATGGATTTCCGCGCCAAACATGCATCATTCATCATCCGGAGCGGAGTCGAGGCAGTCCCTAGCTTGCATGCTAGTTTTAATGCTTTTCTAGATTAATTTGTAAATTAATTAGGATTTTGTATTTATTCGGACTGTACTATTCATTTGGGACTGTATTATTTATTCGGACCCTCCGAGCGAAGGCACAATTGTAATAAGTGTGCGTGTGTGTGATGTATGTCTTCCAACCCCACGTCTTTTTCTCCCTTTTATTTACCAGCTTATGATGGTTAGATTAGGGCATGTTTCAATTAGCATACAGTATGATAGCATGCTTGCACTCATTCATCTGTTTTGCATGCACCGGGCTCGGCGCATCATACTAATTGCATTTGTATTTCAATCTCAAGTTGAGTACTTGTTAGCTGTTGCATCTCATATTCCATGTTTAGAATAGCCGAGCCTACTATAGTTGCATTTTTGCATGTGTTGCATTAGGCATTTCTGTATAATTAGGATCATGCATGGATTTCTAATTAGCTTCTGTTTTGGCTTGGAGTACTCGGTAAGTTTTTATGCTTTAGCATCCTTGCATGCGTGTGAGTGACTGCCATGAATAGCATGCTTAGCATGAGGCTATATGCTTATGTGATATACCTGCCTGAATGCCTGTGGGTGAAGGTTGGGTTATTTGGATTGGAACAATGCATTGACTATGAGTTTTAAGCCCACTAGATAGTGGCAAAACCATCTTTTCTAAGCCCACCTGAGGGTGGCAAAATCCGCTTCTTAAGCCTACTTGCGAGTAGCAAACCACTTTAAAAAACAAACATGAAATGTTTTGTTCTAATTCAGGCGACCTGGTCTATACTTGTATGCTGTGCGCATCACATAGTAAATCTAGGCTAATAACCGGAATAAGGATACATAATGTTTTCAAAACTAGATACCATGGTTAGTAGAGGCCGATCTTCGATCGGGCGAGCGGGGGTGCTCACGAAGTGACCTTCCCCAATCGTACCCAAGTTCCCGAGCCGAGGCAACTTTGGTGATGACGGACACGTGGCCTTAGGCACGAGTCAGGGTTTCCTAAATTTCCCAAAAATAAAATATTTAGGTGGCGACTCTGTATTTGGCAAAGCAGTTCATGTTTGGCACTTCTTTCAAAAAAATCTGTTTTCTCAAAACGATTTGCCGGATTTGGACTCTTTGGTTCAGATTAAGAACCGTGACATTTGAGTCCTGAACTGTAGTGAACCCAAAACGAACGGAACGGGGGACTCAACCCTTCCGGGACGTTCGGGGACGTCTACACATACAGACTGTCACAACTCATTGGACATTGTTTATTTACTGTATTGGCTTCTGCCATGCCCATGTACTCTGTTTTACTGTCTTACTGTTAAGCAGGCCTTCGGTAATCTCGGATTACTGGCCGGTTACGGTGCTAAACCCATAGGAGCGGGTTTGGGTCGTGACAGTTAAGGACATAACCGGCCAGTAATCATGAGATTACCTACGGCCTCAAACCAAGCCAAACGAATTTTAACAGAGTTAATGGGGGCCAAACGGAAGAAATTTAAAACTTTGTCCATAGAGCTGTACTTACATGGCACATCATAACAAACCATACATATGCACGTTAATAACTCACATCAAAATATGTACTACATAAAGCTCTGTACATACAGGATCATATAGGTCTAAGTCAGCCGAACAAAACTATATACAATCATATTCAAAGACTTCGCCCATGTGACAAAATAAAACAGAATGACAAAAAGGCGAAGACGGTCTTGTGCGTGAGACGCAAGGGCTAACTCTTCAAAACCTTTGTTGTTCCTTACAGACTTTACTAGGGCTGGGTTTGGATTTCTCTTGGCTCACCTACAAACACATGAATGAGCGTGAGCGATAGCCCAGTGAATAATATCAAATAAAGAAGTTATACGAACGATATGTAGAACAACATACTTCAAACGGCCTTGGGCCCAATTCATATTTCTATTTAACATATACGCGCACAATTTAAATCAAGTGGCTGTAGTTCCAAACATACTGGCCCTTGGCCCATTTATCTTTCATTTGTCAAACTGGCCTTTGGCTCATTCAGACTTTCATGTCAAACTGGCCTTTAGCCCATTCATTCATGTCAAATTGGCCTCTGGCCCATTCATTCGTGTCAAACTGGCCTCTAGCCCATTCATTCATATCAGACTGGCCACTGGCCCATTTATTCGTGTCAAACTGGCCTCTGGCCCATTCAGACTTTCATGTCAAACTGGCCTCTGGCCCATTTATTCATGTCAGACTGGCCTCTGACCCATTTATTCATGTCAAACTGGCCTTTAGCCCATTCATTCGTGTCAAACTGGCCTCTGGCCCATTCATTCATTCATTTATTTCAGACTAGCCTTCGGCCCATTCAATTATTCATATCAAACATTTGTCCACAATTCAAACTAGCAACTTATAAGGCTTATAAGGAAATAAGCAATTGGACAAATGACAAGCTTCAAAATATCGATATTACTCACAGTGATCGGTTGGTTGGCTTGCCTTGGAACTCGACCCTACACATTCCATGAACACAAAAGGGTCACAAACAATTCGATCCGTTCTAAATTCACATTTTCCTCTTTAGCCTTCATTCTTATCTCTTTAACTCAATTACAATGCTCAATGCATGCCTAAGAGTACTTAGAAGTGAAAGCGGATGGAAAACGAAACTCAGAATGCATTTTCAAAATTTCATAAAACAGGGTCCCCGCTCGAGCGGACCCTTAAGGCCTGCAAAAGTACTGGTTATGCGAAATTTACGCTCGAGCGTTAATTTTGGCGCTCGTGCGGAAGGCCTCACTACATGGCTCCCCGCTCGAGCGTGACTTCCCCCGCTCGAGCGGACGCTATGTCTGCAAAAATATGCTGGGAGCTCGTATTTTACACTCGAGCGGCGGATTCCCCACTCGAGCGGACACCATGAATTCTGGGTTTTCCAGAATGTGTTCTTGAGCTCAAATCCGACCTTCCAAGGTTCAAAACCCATAAATTTGGTTCCAAAACATGCAAACACATTATATAACATGAGCATATAAGCAAGGTGAGGTCGATTGCTCAAAATCATGGTCCAATTCATCCAAATTAATCCACATTTCATTGTAAACTCAAGGCTCATACATTCAAACTTTACACACGCTTCATATCTTCCATAATCAAACACGCATGTCAATTTTTGACCTCATTTCCATTTCAAATAGCACTAATGATGCTCATAAACATGGAAAATCAACAAAACCATGCTTGCATGTATACTTCAATGTTCAATTCTTCACAATTCACACATTACATGCTAGATTATGCAATTTCATAGCAATTATATATATGCATACATACATTGACCTTCAATTCAACATAAACAACTCAATTCCACTTCAATCTTTACTCTTGATCATTAATCAACTTTGAATACACAAAATTACACATTAAACTCATGGATTCACTTACCTAGAGGCTTAATTCTTCCAATCTATAGCAAATTCTTGAGTAATCTTCCAAAATCTCCAAGCCTCAAAACCAAAACTTCAATCTCCTACACTCTCTCTCTAAGCCGACCCTCTCTTCTTTTCTTAGAGTTTATGATCAGTCAAAATGAAGCTAAGGAGAGAAATTGAGTGTATAAAGGCCCCCACTCAACCCATTATTTTATTATAAAACAATTGGGCACTTAATTCATTAATTTAATCTAATTAATTTGATCCAAATCAGTTTCCAATTAAATTTCACCGTAGGCTCTAAAAATTACGCCAATCACAATGGCGTAGTCAATTTCGGGTTCTGTGGTCGATAAAGCCTTCAATTAATTTCCAAAGCAGATAATCAAACAGATATTACTACGGTGAACAGATAGAAATTCAAAACCACATATTTTCACATAATGGCACACAAAATCATATTAAACACATAATCGTGCTCATATTAAGGACTAATTAACATATTGCGGAACAGGGATATCACATTCTTAGTAGGATTCCAACTCTCCTTATAAGAGTCCTTTTAGGAATCACACACCGTACTCACTACCAACCAAGTAAGATGGTTTGCACAATCCTAGTAGGACTTTACTCTCCTTAGCAGAGTTCTCCTAGGAGTCACACTCCTACTCACTAGCAACCAAGTGAGATGGTTTTGCATAATCCTAGTAGGACTCTACTCTCCTTAGCAGAGTTCTCCTAGGAGTCTCATCACTGCAAACCAAGTGAGATGGCTAAACCCTTTACCTCGGTTATACATTTCTGACCGAACTGCCTTATTTCGGTCCCTGCCATTTGGACCGTGTGATCGAAAGTTGATCTATCGAATGCCACCCTACCGAGCTATACACAGCTCGGCCCTCGTCATTGATGTTACCTCGGTTTGCTACAGAACTTCCTTTAAACAACTAGGTCCAAGCCTCAGTGTCACAGCTGACTAGCCTGGCCCAAGACCGAACTACCAATCCTTATTCTGACCCATAGCCTGGCTCAAACCAGAAAAAGGAGATGTCTTCTTGGCCTAAGACCGAGCTACACCGGCCCTTATCTCGGCCCATTACGCAGCCCAATTCCCAAAGAAGACTCTTCCTAACTCGGCCCAATTTGTTTACAAATTACCACTACAACATTTTCTTAGTTTAGTGACATTTGAAAGTGCCACAAAACTATTCTTCTAATGACATTTTTTGGTCTTGTGGCATTTTGAACAAGTGCCACTTTTATCGGTGCCACAGTAGATACTTGCAAGTGTCACTGCACCATCATGGATAAAAACTTTCAATGACATTTTAATGTCATGGTAGATATTATTTGTGACACTATCAAGCGCTATTAAAAAAAGAGTTAGTGACACTTATAAGTGTCATTGCACCATCAAGACTAAAACCTTTCAGTGACACTTTAATGTCATGGTAGGCACTATTCGTGACGCTATCAAGTGCCATTCGTGACGATAATTCGTTGTAGAACAATTTGATCCGCTCTTGCGGAGACTCGAACCGCCAACCTCCCGCACCATAAACCTTATACACCACACTCTTCCCACTACACCTTTATAGCACCACATGATTATATATGCAACATATATTATTTATATAGTACATACATCTATATTAATATGTATAAACATAATTATTTTATTGAACATAATTTATGTAAAATAAACTATTTACTACCAAAATAAAAAAAGACCACTTTTGGCGACTAAAAATATTTTTTAGTCGCCAATTCTATACTTTTGGCTACTAATTATTTTTTAGTTGCTAAAAAACTTAACTTTTGTCAACTAAACTCGGATTTGGTCGCCGAAGATGCACTTTCAGCTACCAAAATTTTGGTCACCAAAAAATTTTATTCCCGCATTAGGATTTTAGTTCTCCCGCGCTAAAAATGACCACTTTTGGCAACTAAACTTATTTTTTAGTCGCCAATTGTAGACTTTTGGCTACTAAAATTTTTTTTGACACCAAAAAACTTTAGTTTTGGCAACTTTAGTTTTGGCTACTAAAATTTTTTTAGTCGATAAAACCCATATAATCAGCAACCAAACTTATTTTTAGTCGCCAATTGTAGACTTTTGGCTACTAAATTTTTTTAGTCGCCAAAAAACTTTACTTTGGGCTATTAAAAATTTTTCAGTCACTTAAACTCATATAATCAGCGACCAAACTTAATTTTAGTCGCCAATTGTAGACATTTAATACCAATTTTTATTTTTGTGGCAGTTTCTAAAAACATGCTATTAGTGTAGTGTCATTAAAGTGTAAATTTGTTGTAGTGACATTTTTGTTGTAGTGAAATGACACTTTTTTTAATTGAAATGCCACTAGAGCCTTGTATGTTTGTGGCTCTATGACATTTTTCTAAAAAATGCCACCAAATATTCTTTTTGTGACATTTTTTAAGAACATGCCACTAGTATGGTGTCACTAAAATATGTTTTGTTGTAGTGTTGTGACACTTGTTCATTGAAATGTCACTAGAGCCTTTTATGTTTGTCGTTTTGTGGCATTTTTCAAAAACGTGCCACAAAATATCATTTTTGTGGCATTTTCTAAAAATATGCCACTAGTGTAGTGCCACTAAAGTATGTTTTTGTTGTAGTTTTGTGACGCTTGTTCATTGAAATGTCACTAGAGTCTTTTATATTTGTCGTTTTGTGGCATTTTTCAAAAACGTGCAACTAAATATCATTTTTTGTGACATTTTTTAAAAATATACCATTAATACAGTGTCACTAAAGTATGTTTTTGTTGTAGTGTACCCTCTCAGTTAGGCGCATGCACTTGTTATTTTGTGTGCTTGAACCATTAGGTAAAAGTTGTACTACAAACCAAGGCTGGTTTGAGATGGCTGTAATGTTATAGAAAGCCTCAAAAGGTTTAAGTAGGTAAATCCACGAAATTAATCTTAGTACTATCCTAGCCTCTTTTTAACCGACAACTGGTGAACAATCATATCATGTAATAGTGACGGTTTATCCAGGCACACAAGAGTAATAATACAGGAACAGTCACTTCAAATCATGATTTAAAAAAATGGGTAAATTACATTAGTCCCACAGTTTTATCATAACTACACAAACCTCCCTTTAACCAATTCTGATGGTGAATAAACATTGATTTAAATAAAGACAAATATACATTTTAGTAAAAAAAAAACCTTTTTTTTTTTCTCCATTTTTTTTTTATTCATATGACTAACGAATTACTTAGAGATGACCAATGTAATTATGTCAAAATTACGGAGTTACCTGTAATCCAAACTTCAGCGAGTTTAATATAATTTGATAAAAATAAATAAATAAATTCAAATCAGATTATGCCATAAAATATACTAAAAATCAGAAGGAACCCAGATGAAATGAGAAAATAGATGATGAAAGGGAGCGAACCAGGTTCAGTATAGTAATTATACAGTGTCCGAGGAACCTGTACTGCAGCAAATGAAAACGTGGCAACTTTGGCCAAACCTCCCAGCAAAGAAGGCCAATCATAAGATGAAGATGGCTTGTTGAATTTGTGTGACTGATCAAATTCAGAGACAATTGAGGGCTTATTAAGCCTCATCTCCTCTTCTTCCAACTCCCTAACAGCTTTCTCAACACTCAGTAGAAAGAATCGACACAGTATAGACCTTCTAATCGGCTCAAATTCATCTCTCAAAGCAATAAGAAATTGCACAAGACGCTGTTCGTCTCGATTCTTTTTGTAACTGCTTAGCAAACTCAAATCTCTATCCTCAAGCTTGGCTTGTTGATTCCACAAACCAACCATTACACCATGAAACTCTCTGATTGTTCTATCTCCTTGTTTGGTTGCTCTAATCTGAGTCTCCAATTGATACTTTTTGGCAAAATTGGAGTGACCATATAGCTCAGCCAAGTAGTCCCAAGCCTCTTTGCCTGATTTGAAGCGACGTAATTGAATCGAAACTGAAGGATTGAGTACATATATACAGATCATGTTCAAGATCTCTGCATTCTTAGTTTTCCATTGTTGAGAGAGATTTGTGAAGTTTTCATGGCCTGGATTGGGCTCTGTTACGATGCCACAAACATAGTCCCATAATTGTCTGCGAGTTTGGATCATGTGCTGGCTCATAAAGTGTGACCAGTTGGGATAATTTGAACCATCTTGCTTGAGCATGACTACCTCATCAGCATCCATGATCAAGAACAAATTCTCAAGACCAAAAACAAAATAGAAGAAAGATTTGGGATCAAAGTGATGACTTGAATGAAGATGAGAAAATAAAGATGAGATGAGATGGAGTGGAAGTAGTAGTAGTAGTGTTGAATGACACTGTGAATATCAAAGGAATGAATAGGTTGAGGACTTCGTTACTTGTAACCGAAGACTTGACATGGAAGGTTATACAGAGAAAATGGTGGGGTCACGTGGTAGAAAAGGAGATGAGGCTTAAGACTCTTCAATTGGTCTCCCTTTCTGAAAAGGAGACGAGCCTGTCCTAATGGAGACCTTTCTCAAAAGTCATGCATTCACATTCATGACTTTGGAGCACAATGATTGAGATTTTGATAGAAATCATACGTGTTTGATGAAGACCAAGGAAAGAGGTCTCCTTCCTACTTCAAAATGACTAATTGAAGAGAGAGAGAACTATCGCTTCAGTAGGGCTGCTCACGGGTCGGTTTTGGCGGGTTGCGGGTCAAAACCGACCCGACCCGCACTTATGCGGTTGGGGAAAAATGGACCCGCAACCGCCCGCGATGCGGTTCGCGGTTTGTGCGGACGGGTGCGGTTCGGTTTGCGGTTTTGATTTTTTTTTTTTTTTTTTTTTTTTTTTTTTTTTTTTTTTAACTTAAGCAAATTTGACATTTTTTGTTACTTTCTAAACACTTTTTTTTTTTTTTAGAAGAGTTATAAATTAAATTACAAGATATACAATTCATGATCATAATAAATAGTCCACATGTTAGATAAGATGATATGGAACCATGCTTGAAGATATGGATTAATCTTCCTCCTTAGCTTGCAAAAACAAATCCTTAAAAGTCAAACTAGTAACACTAATTTAAATATGCAAAAACAAACCCTTAAAAGTCAAACTAGTAACACTAATTTTAATAGTGGATTAATCTTCACTGTTTAGTTTTTAATATGCAATAATGTGATAATAGAATGACAATTCAAAATATCATATTTAACTGTGTCTATTAGACTAATGGAATATAATGATTTTATATATACATATATATATAAATAAAAGTCAAATTAGTAACACTAATTTAAATATCATTAGATCATGATAATGTATATAAGTACCTATATAATAAATTTTACTTTCATCCAAAATGTAAAAATAAAAATAATAACTAGTTATCTCCATGTATCCAAAATGCAAAAAAAAAAAATAATAACTAGTTATTTTTTCTTAAAAAAAAAAAAAAAAAAAACTGCGGGTTGCGGGCGGGTCGGGTTCGACCCGAACCCGATCTTTTGTGAATTTCTTGACCCGCACCCGCCCGCATACCTACATCGAAACCGCCCAAAGCACTGCGGGTAGGGTAGGGTCGGGCGGTTTGTGCGGGCGGGTGGGTTGGTTGCCCAGCCCTACGCTTCAGTGCTAAGACTAGAGCTCTAATTTGTGAGCTTTAATATTTTATTTTATTTTTTATTTTCCGTCGCACTAGAGCTCAATTAGAGCTCTAGTTTTAGAGGAATGTATCATTGTTGTTATATGGTACCACTTTACAAAGAAAGACTAAGGGAATAGATCTCCTTCCTACTTTAAAATGACTAATTGAAGAGAGAGAGAACCATTGCTCAGTACTATGAATTGGGAGTATATATTACCGCATTGCTATATAAGTCAAAAAATTAGACCTAATTTTCAAGTTTAATGATGTAATAATCAATTAGGACATTTAAGACAATATTTTCTCTTATATTTTTTCAATCATCAACCAATCATATCACTTATATATTATTGGATCTAAAAAGTGTACTTGTGTATCATTACCACAAAAATGCGTAACGCTACCACAAAATACGTAATTTCATTTCTGAATAGCAAATTGTCATAATTTTTACCAAAAACAATATATAACATTTATCACAAAAATACATAATATCTTTTTAATTGACAAAAGCAAAAAGGAATTTTATTAATAATACTCGAAAACACTATCAAAACAACATGATGATGACAACCATCTAAAGTATAGAGCATTTCAACTAGATTGGCAATAGGGTTGCAAATGAATGGAGCTCAAACTCGGCTTGTTTGCTTATCGAGCTTGTTTATTAAACTCGTGCTCGGCTCGATAACTAATTGGGCTTAAGCTTGGCTCTGCTCGGCTCGGCTCGGCTCGTTAATATTAATGAAACTCGAGTTTGGTTCGGCTTGGGTCGGCTTGATTAGATTTTTTTAATATTATTTATATTATTTAATATATAAATAATGTACTTATTATATAATTTAAATAAAGATAAATGAGCCGAACTTAACGAGTCAAGCTTATTCGAACTTAAACTCGGCTCATTTACTAAACTAGCCTAATATTCGAGCTCGACTAAACGAGCCGAGCCAAGCCGAGCTGAGCCTTTAATGTGCCGAACCTAGCTCGTTCATGAACAATTTGGTTCGTTTGCATCCCTAATTGGCACCCTCAACTTTGGATAGCAATCAAATAATTGAGTTAGCAAAGTACCAACTCCCATAACTTGGCATGGTTTCCTTTAGACTTAAACTTCTGTACCAAACATTTACAACAAAAATACATAACAAGCGCATATAGTGCATACACTTTGAAGGGGTGTATACCATAGTGTTTCTCATACTCAACTTTGTTAATACTAGTATATGTAAAGATTCTATTATAGTGATTTGGGTTATTTACATTAAGATTCTCTCAACTATTAGTGAATATCATTTTATTTCTCTCATTTATGAATTCATATGTTTTGACTCCTTCAATTATAAAAATATATCATTTTTACCTCCTGCAGACCTCCTTTAAAGGGGTGTATTTGTACGATTTTCAAGAACTAAATGAATACTTAATCCTAAAAATAAGAAAGTAATTAACAAAATATAAATTATTATTGGATGGCCGAATAGACACATAGGTTGTATTTGAATCATGGATTTGGGTAAAAAATTAGAAATGAAAATGACAAGTGTAAGAAAAATGCAAATGAAATATAAACAAATTTTTTTTCTTCATTTTTCTTTTTCTTTCCAAATCATAAACCAAACATAATGATAGTATTTCGAACATACTAGGTATGTTTTGGGCCATATCAACAATAAATTTGATCCACGTACGCAATTCAATTATGAGTATTTTTTCTAGGTCTGTAGCTTTGCTAAATTTCTACTCTCGTAGTCTCTTTCTACTAGTAATATTATAAACTTGGAAATTTTGCCCAGGAAATTACTAAAAAAATATCAATGTATGGTCTAAATTCATTCTACCAATGGACTCCACAAAACATCCATTCAATCTCAAGAAAATATTTGTCCTCCAAACAATCACTCAAAAATCAATTCAACCCATATCTTTTTAATAATATCATTTTTATACCTAAACTATTCAATTTTGCATCAATTTTATCCCTACCATCAATTGTCATTTATAATCAAACAAAATTTACTGACGTGACACCTAAACTTCATTTAAAATTTTATTTTGCCTCCCAAACTATCCCCAAAATATCAATTAGACTCTTGAATAAATAGAGTTTGGGGGTCAAATTGATATTTTGGAGATAGTTTTGGAGGTAAAATTCAAACGAAATTTTAGTGCCGCGTCACTAAATTCCGTTTGATTATAAACAACCGTTAACGAAGAAAGTAAAATTAATCTAAAATCAAATAGTTTATGTGTAAATTTAATATTATTAAAAGAATAAGGGTTGAATTAATTTTTGAGTGATAATTTGATAAGCAAAATGATATTTCCTCTTCAATCTCCACCACACACTTCAATTCTTGGTACAAAATTATTTATTTTTTTTTTGGGGGGGGGGGGAATTGGTCAAAGCCCCCTCATAATAAAACTTTAATGTAGTAAGGACAAGTACAAAAAAGAATTCTTAAAAAAATTCAACACATATTACTATTATCAAAATATTAAACTTTAAAATAATATAACTTTTGATCTAGATGTCAGTTTTTAATAATATTAATATTTTTAGAATTCTCTTATCAAGATCTATAAAATAAGATTTATATTGATTATGAAATTCTTTCAAAAAAATTATTATTATTATTACTGTCGAAATTGATGTAAACTACGTCATTCTGTTTGACAGTAACATGTTACTTTGTTTCACAGTCTCACAGTAACATGTTACTCTAGCAATATTGTCAAAAAAAAAAAATATTTACTTTGTTCTTGCTTAATTATGCACCTCATCCTTAAGGGGTTTATGAAACAAAATAAATTAGATTGTCCTTTTCACCAAATAAGGGTCTAATGGAGGGGTTTAGGCAAATTTCCCAATTAGGGATTCCAAGCCTTACTGCACTATAAAAGCATATCACTAGATCAAGACTTGAGCTCAGAGATGAAGTCTAGTATATATCTATATATATATATATATATAAGAAGCCCGCCCTTACTTGAGGCTCATTTTTTTTTTTTTTCCTGCTTTTGTCCTTTGGTTTGGAATTATTTACTATTAGAGGCTTGCATTGTAATTTTCCTATTTTGGCTTTTATTTTGTATTATTTACCAATATTGGTAGTATTAATTTGGATGAAAGTTTTTTCGTAATTATTCAAGGATTCTTGGTCAGTTATAGAACATAGATATTTTGATTTTGGATAAATTACAAATACACCCTTGAGATTTTCTTCCATATTGTGCAATTTTATTTAGTATAATTTACTAATGGTAATCTATAATTTGACTTTCCCATTTTATCATTTTCTTTGGTAATATTTACCAATATTATTGGTGGTACTAATTTGATTGAAGGATTTTTCGTAATAATGCAAAGATTCTTGGTCAGTTATGACATAAATATTTTGATTTTAAATAAATTACAAATACACCCCTAAAATTTATTTAAAATATGAAATGTCCCTACCATTAGGGTTGGGTGTGAAATCTCATATTTTTAATCTATTAATATTTTAGTGAGTGGTATTGATGATTTATTATAATAGTTTAGTGGTAAAATTTTTAGATGGTAATCTAATTTAATTTATTTTCTTTGTATGTATTTTATCTTTTTTATATATATCTCATTGTCATTCATCCCCATTTGAAAATAAATTTATCAGATTTTCCCCACCTTTTTCCCTAGGAGTGTAAAAATGGTCGTGGCCCATGGGCGGCCCGAAACCCACCTGTGGCCGAGGGTGGGCTCGGCCCAATTAGGCCTGAGCTTAACTTGGGACCCTAAGCCTAGGCCTGAGCCATCATTTTGAAGCTCGGCCTGGCCCATCGGCCCACTCAAAGCCCGGCTTGAGGCCCGACCCGTCAGAGGCCCAGTGTCATTTTGGTGGAAAAAAAATAAAATTTTCAAGTCCTCCCCAAGCCCAGGCCCACCGGCCCACCCAAGGCCCGAATACCCCCTGAGCCTATGTCTAATTTTCTAGTCCGAATTTTGACGAGAACCCGCAAGACCTGATATGAACCGGCCCAAACCCGGGTTAGACTGGACCAAATTTATACCCCTACTTTTCTCATATCTTTCGGTGGAAATTAAATTAAAAAATAAAATAAAAAACTAATCAAAAACGTGGCCCACACTGCCACCATCCACATTTTCTTTTCACCTTTTTCTTTCTTTCCTTTTCCTCTCTTTTCCATGTTTGCATTTCTATATTCAAACCAAATCCATACACCTGTCATCTTTTACTTGAATTTACTTATTTATTTATTCTTATTTTTGTTAGCATCCAAGGCAACACACTTCGCCTCTATTATTTATATTGACAGATTTGCTCCAGCCTCGGTGGCTCTTCATTCTTCTTCTTTCACAAAATTACTCTTCCTGAACTGACCTTTCTGCTTCATCTCTCTCGCCCAAATTGTATGAGATCAAGAATTTGAATTTAGTTTGGGAGTGTTAGGATGATAGTTAGCCATTTTACAAAAGAGGAGAGTTGTAAATTTTATCAAATCATACATACCTTATACTTTAGAATTTTAATAAGGGTTATTTTTGGAGAATACTATATATTTTGGAGTTATTTGTGTAATTATTATATTTGGGGGCAAATTTTATATATTTTTGAGGTTGATTTAGTGTAATAACGGTTTGGAAAGTGGAGCGTTACATTGGACATGATTATCCGACAAGCGAAAATCGCATAACCCAAACCGCTTGTACCTATTTGGATGGTTTCGCATAATCATTAGGGTCGGATGAGGGTTAAGATTTTCCTATTTTGCAAGTTGCGGGCAGTTTGCGATTTTTATCCGTACTTATCCGCTCGCATCTGTATACCATTTTTTAATTTTTTATTTTTATTTTAAAATCTAGACTGTCAGATTTTCTTGTAAATTAACCCTAATCTTCTTTTCTCTCACTCACTTGCAAGTAAACAAATGTTTTACAACTTGTTTTGCATTGCAAGTGTCGAAACTCAACAACTGCTGGTAACTTATAATAAAATGAGTAAAAAAGCTTATTCATGGTTATGTTTCTTGTTTTTCACTAGTGAGTGAGTTTAGCAAACCCTAAAATTAATTTGTCAGAAAAGATGTTTGTTCCATTTTTAGTAAAACAATTATGGGTTTTGTTTTATTTATACCTTTTTTACAAAGTACATGTGAGTCAATTGACTGATCCTGGCATGTGCTTATGGTCTGTTTCCTTCTTAAAGTAAATTGGATAGATATGTTATAATTTATTTAGGATAAATCATTTAGAAAATAATGATTTCATGATAAGAAATGTGTGATTTTATGACCCAAAATAATATTTTAAAAACTGGGGGGGGGGGGGGAATGCCCAAAAAGAATATTTAAAAAATGAGGAAAAACAAGCCCAAAAATAAATTTTTAAATGAAAAGCTTAATCCGCAAACCGCCCACATATCTGCAATCCCTATCCACACAAACCACAATTCGTATTGCGGGTGGTTATTTGTTCAATTTTTCCTAAACCGCAGACATGCAATTGAGTCCAAACCGCAAACCGAACAATCAAAAACCGATCCGCGAGCACCCATGCATACAATTCTAGAAATCACAACTATTTCTTATTAGAATTTTTAATTTAATAGAATAAACAAAAAAAAAATTGAATAAAATATGAAAAAGTTTATTAAAATAAATGAAAATTCGTTTGAAAATAATTTTTAAAAAATCAAACCAAAAAAAATAATTTGTTATAAGATTTGCATTTTGGAAATATAAATTTATCAAAAGAATAGTTCGTGCCTTGGATGGGTTTAAAAATATTTTTTTACAAATGAAACTAAATCAAAGTTTAACAGTAATACCATATGATTATTAGCGTGTAATACTACCATTTGATTATTCCATCCTAATAAAAAATATAAAAAAAAAAAAATCCACTCATTTGAACTAAAATTTTATCTATAGCGACCCCGGTCTTTCCCATTTAATTATTGTATCCGGACTTAGGTTCCGGGGATCCTGTCATTATTTAATTGTTGTTGTCGTCCTTTAATTTCTTATTTTGAGTTATATGATGTATTGGGCAGGTTTGTTACAGGTGGGTTGGGTTTAGAAACCTAGTGTTGCTGTCCAGATTTTTGGACCGTCGCTCGAGCGAGGAGTTTGTCGTTCGAGTGAGCTCTTGTTTTTGGTTCTTCGCTCGAGCCAGTGTTTCTTCGCTCGAGCGAGCGATTGCGTCTAGTATAGACCTGAGAGCTGTATTTGTTGGCTCGAGCGAGCTTTCCTTCGCTCGAGCGAGTTTCGAGTTCTTCGCTCGAGCGAGCATTCTGTCGCTCGAGCGTGCTTCTGGGTTGCAGACTTGAAGCATTGCATTCTTGGCTCGAGCGAGACTTTCTTCGCTCGAGCGAGTCATTCTTGTGTCTGGTCGCTCGAGCGACCAATCCTTTGCTCGAGCGAGCCTGTCGGGTTTAAATAGGCAGCAGCGGTTTTTAAAACACTTTTTCACCCTCTTTTTGATTCCAGAACCCTAGGTACGACTTCTCTCTCCCTCTACACACCTTCTCTCTTAGGTTTGATCTATTTAGAGTGTGTTTCTCCCCTAGTTTCTTTATTTAAAAGTTAGAGTGGGTCGAGGGCTTCAGTTTAATCTGAACAATTTGGGTTTTGGAGCACTTTGGAATTTGGGTCATGATCTTCGTCTTCCCTATTTGAGTTGATTTCTTCAAGGTAGGGATTTCCTACTCCATCTTATGAGTTTTGTTCTAAGTTTTGGTACTTTAATACGGTGGGGGTATTTTTGATAATTTTGGGAAAAACCCTAGTTGTTTTAATAAATTGATTTGTACAATTAATTTGAGGAAAATTGGGAATATTAGTTGAATTCATGGAATTGGGGATTTATAAGTTTAAATGGTGTAGTTGGATTATTTAATCACTCTCCTATTTAAATGTTGAAATTATTATTGTTATTATATTTTATTTCTTGTTTAGAAATAACTGTTTTGGGCTATCGGTAGAGGATAGTCATGATTGTTGTAGACATTGCATGTGGATTAGGGCAAACTGGAACTAATCACATTGGCTAAGTCATTAATTTTGACTATTGAATTAATACAGAAAAATACATGTATTGGTTGAGCATTGCATATGCATATTGTGTGGGAGGAAATAGGGGATGTACTCCACGGTTTAGGGGAAGATAGGGGATGGACCTCTAAACCAGATTTTGTTTGGGAGGAGATAGGGGATGGACTCCATTAGCATCACTTTTATGTGTGCTTATTGATATTGAAGTGTTTTTACATGTTATTGATACAGCACTAAAATGTGTATCAATTTGGAAGTATGAAGTATTTTTGATATGATGTGTTGGCATTATTGGAATTATTATGAATATGATAAATAATTCACTGTTGTAAGTTTGGCCAGGTTCTGAGCCATGTTGAATAATTAATGGAAAGTGGAACTGATAATTTGTGTTATCCATCTATTGAATGCTAATGCTTTACTCAATACTTATATTTGGTTTAGTATTTTTCTACTGGGCTGTGGCTCACCCTTTATGGGAACATCATTTTCAGGTTCAGGTGATAAGCTACCTCCAAGGACTTAGCTTGGGAGGATTTGGCTTTTGGATTTTGAAGACTATCTTTAGTTAGTTGTTTTTTATTTGTTAGTACATGTAAACATTGAAGCCTAGGGCTTTACTTGTATTGAGTTAGAACTCATATTTTTGTGTCCAAGTGTTGGCTTGGAAAGATGTAAGCCCGTAGGGCATTTAATTTGATGTTACATGTAATGTTTTTATTTAGTAATACTCTGATGAATGAGATAATGAATTGTTTTCTTTTAATATTGCATGTCAATATATATATATATATTTGGGTTAATTTTGAGGGCGTTATATTATCTCATCTATTTATTCCATAATGGTACTTTATTATAGAAATTAAAATTTCTATCATATATTTAATCATTGATTCTATTCAATTTTGTAAGAAACGAATCTTATTTTTGGAGAAAAAGTTTAGGTAGTGGAATGGAATGAAGTGCAATGGAATGAAATTATTATTTTTTAATTTTCTTATGGAATAATTATTATTTCTTTTACAATGCATTTTTTATTATTTTTTGAATGAATCAAATATAAAATAAATATTTTCAAAAAAATGTCATATTATTCCATTTCATTTTAGTAAACTCAAATCATACTAGCATGTGCCTTGCACGGGCCTTTTTCACTAGTATATATATATATATATATAGCGGGGTAGAGTGAGACGATTTTGAAAGTGAATTATAAATTTCAAATTGTGAATTAAATTAATCCGCAGTTAATAAGCAAATTGATATGGATAGGATAGTATTTTGCATGTCACTAGCTACTAAAATGTAATAAAATTACTTTAAAAAGTCAATTAATATATATTTATTTTCAAAATAAAATTTGGGATACATTTTCATGGTCCATAACATTTTTGTTTAGCTAAAAGTAGAAGTAGGGTTGTTAACAAACTGAGTAATACGATGTTCAAAAAACCTATCAAGTTTGAAAGTTTGTTTAAGTTTGATTCATTTACATAACAGAAGTGATTGAGACCACTAAAAAACATAGCACTAACAGCTCTAATGAGCTGGAAAATGTTTCTTTTATAAAAAAAAAACAGAGACAACCATCACATCAAGGGGGGAGCTAGCTCATTAGTGCTCCCCCTAGTGCTCCCTTTTTAGTGCTCCCAAGCATTAATCTTTACCTAATGAACAAATCACAAATAAACTTTTAATGAGTCAAACACGAATTGAGCTCGACTAACTTAATTTTTTATAGAACATGTATTACCTTTATTGATGTGTGTTATTATTGGACAACTTTAATTAACAACAATACTACAAATTCACATAATTTATTTAGAAATGTAAATCAACGAATTACATTCATTGCTATGTTTAGATCATGAATTCAAGAAAGAAAAAATGAAACAAAATAGAAGAAATGTGAATGAACTACAAGTTAATTTTTTTCTTTCTTTCTAAATTTTCATTCAAATGCATAATCCAAACACAACATAAAAGTATGAGGGTGTGGCCTAGATCACATTATTTTTGTTTAGCCAAAAGTATAATTGTAAACGAGTCGAGAATTACGTTATTCCAATTTGGCTTCAAAACTTATCAAATGAACAAAAATAGCATAGAGGAACATAAGCCTTCCTCAAATTAGAGATGGACAATAGGAAAAAAGAAGTCCACATGTCCTCTCAATGAAATCATTTACAAAATTTTCTTTAGTAGAGAAATGATTTGGAAAATATCCATTTGCATCCATCCGTCTATACTATCGAAACTGCTTGAAAGCGGCTAAATTAGGTCAGATTAGTCGATTTTGGCGGATCAATCAGGTCTATAAGCACCACTAATTATTTTAATGTTAATTAGTTTTTGGAAACAAAAAGAATCTATATGTATCTTCTCTGTTCCACATACATGTGATTTCTAATAATAATTGTTTAGCACATGCACATCTTATGTGTGCTTGAACCATTAGATAAAAGTTGTACAACAAACCGAGGCCGGTTTGAGATAACTGTTTTATTATATAAGGAAAATGACTTGGACCCCCACAACCCCCTCTCTTTTTGATTGGCCATTTTTTTTATTTTTTTTTTCAGCCCCCACGTGTGTGTGGGGGTGGTAGGGGTGGTGATTGGAGGGAGTCTCAATCACTTCCCATTATATAAAGCCTCAAAAGTTTTAATAGGTAAATCAAAAGGTTTAATAGGTAAATCCACTAAATAAATCTTAGTAGTATCCTAGTCTCTTGTAATCGACAACTGGTGAACAATGTAAGAATTTTTTTTTTAATTAGGTTTTCATTGATTATATATTGTTTAGTTTGTGAAAAACAAGTTGAAAGTGATTTAGACAGATTGATTGGTATGAGCTCAAAATTAGTATTGTGATTCATAAAGTTTTGGGTCATGATCAATCTTAGTGTGTTTATTATTTTATATGTGGATATGTGGCATGGAGGTGTAAGCCATGTTTTAAGTTATTTGAGTTTCTTAATGAGAGGGTCCAGTAATTATTTTATTTATGTAAAACCCAAGTTGTGTGTAGGATTATTTTGTTGGATAGATTAGTAATTAAATTAATTTATATGGGTCATTTATTAATATCAAAGAATTAGTTATGAGATGACATTATATTTCCTATTACTTAGATGGGTAATTTTGTAACTTTGAGAAATTAGGTTAATAAGCCCACCTATTGTGGCTTTAAGTCTTGGAAAACAAACAAAACAGAGGCTGTGAATTGCTCCATAGGCGGCTAGGGTTTGAGAAGGTAAAAGAAAAAGAGAAGAGAGGTTCAAGTGAGGCTACAATAGGGATTGAAGGCAGCACGTTGGTGATTTTGGGACACTCATTGGTTAAGGTAAAATCTGCCTTTACTGTTAATTATTAAGTTTATGTTGAGGAATTTAACAATCAATGCATTAAAGGGATTTGGAAGATCTATAGGTGCCTACTTAGGTTTTGAGAATTGGGTGCAATGTGTAAGTGTAACTTTGGGTGGGTAATAGAAACAATGGAATTTTGTATCATGGATCAGGGTGTGTTTTGACTTTTGGGTTTTGTATATTAGGTAAGGTGTGTTTGGCTATTGAATTGGGTGGATTGATTTGGTGTCTCTTGGATTTTAAGCGCATATATATATATATATATATATAATGGGTTCTTGTTGATGTGTGAAAGACATCAAAATATTAATTTATTTGAGGTTCTATTTATTAGGTTTATGTGATTGAAGTGGTGGAGTTGGGTGTTTGGAGTTGGTGATTGGAGTGTTATTTCTAAGCGTTTGAGGTAAGTAACCCTCTATCACTGTTGGTTCATTTTTATTCCTATCGAATCGTTTAAAATAATAAATATATATTTATAGCCTTCGTGTTCTCTTAAAATAAAACATGGGTCAAGTATAAAACAACATTGAATATTATTATGAAAGTTATTTGAATATTTTGTAAAACTATTCTGAAAATTGTACCAAATGTTTATTCCGAAAATATCGAATATTTTATTTGAAAGTTGTGTATTGTTTGAATTTTGAACATCACTCTAGTATGACTATGATTTGGACCCTAGCCAATGGGGGTTATTTATTGGCACAGAAACTAGTTTCTTTTGGGGCTTTACCACCGGCCTATGTGTGGTTCTGGGCCTTGTCACGGGCTAAGTGACCATAGTCATTAAGACTCGGGTTTTGTGAATTGAATCATTGAACTATCTGAATATCGAACCATCGATTTGAACAACGAATTACTTTGAATTATCACATTGGCTTTTTATTTAAAATGTATTGTACATTGTTTATTTTTAGCTTTGAAACCATCTTACAAATAATTGTTCATTTATTGAACTGTAGAAAAATTATATTTATTAGTTATCGATTTCTTTATTTATTTTTGTATACTTGATCCAGCTAGCAGTGATGGTTGGTTATTTACTGGGCTTTCTAGCTTACCCTTATTTTTTTTTCAGATTCTGAAGAGTAGAGCTGCGTGGGATTTTTACATGTGAAAGTGCTGAGAGTAGGACTGTGATTTAAGTACTTAGATTATTGTTTTGTTAGTGGATTAAATTAGTGGACTTGGTGGACTTTTTCATATAAGAACTATTTATTTTTATGGATTTTGGCATTATGACAATTAAGGATTTAATTTGAGTATTTTACATTGTGGGTTATGTGATTGGATTTTTAGCCTTGCATGCTCACTTATATGAGTGTGCGGCGTTGTCACGGAGCTTGGGGCGTGACAATTTTATGGTATCAGAGCTAGGTTGTAATTTTAAAAGTTGGTATAGAATAGTGGTGAGATTGGGTAGATGTAGGATTGGGAACGCTTATAATTTGATAAAATGTTAATTTTATTTACGTGCTATAGGGACTTGAGAATAGAATAAGATGAGGTTTTATTATTGATGCATATAGGTTGCAATGGAACATGAGGAGACATTGGCAAATATGGCTAGGAATACACGCCAGGGTCAAACGAATCGACGAACTGATAATAACAATCGGTGAGGGAATGTGATTAATATTGGTGGTGGTTCTCAAGCAGTCAGAGGAAATCAGGGGCAAGAGTTGAAGGAACAATTATAAGTGTTACTAGATAAGGGCTTTATTAGGCCTAGTGTTTCTCCTTGGGGTGTGCCCGTTTTATTTGTGAAAAAGAAGGATGGTAGTTTTTGCCTTTACATTGATTATAGAGGGTTGAACAAGGTAACAATTCGAAATAAATATCATTTGCCTAGGATAAATGACTCATTTGATCAATTGCAAGGAGCACAAGTCTTTTCTAAGATTGACCTTCGTTCTAGATATCATCAGTTGAAGGTTAAAGCGGAAGATATACCTAAGACAGCCTTCCAAACTAGATATGGGCATTATGAATTTTTAGTGATGTCGTTTGGGTTGACCAATACGCCTGCAGTTTTTATGGATTTAACGAACAGAGTATTTAAACCCTTTCTTAGATCAGTTTGTGGTAATTTTTTTATTTATGACATTCTTGTGTACTTGAAGAGTAAAGAGCAGCATGAAGAACATCTGAGAATAGTGTTGCAGATATTAAGGGAGAAGAAATTTTTTTTGCTAAATTAAAGAAGTGTGAATTTTGGCTGGAGAGTGTATCATTTTTGGGTCATGTGATATCTAGAGATGGGGTGTCTGTTGACCCCAAGAAAGTGGAGGCGGTGGTAGAGTGGAATAGGCCTACTAGTGTCACTGAAATTCGTAGTTTCTTGGGTTTAGCAGGATATTATAGAAGGTTTGTTAAGGAATTTTCCTGAATTTCTATACCTTTGACTTGTTTAACACAAAAAGGAGGGGTTAAATTTGAATGGTCTGAAGATTGTGAGAAGAGTTTCCAGGATCTAAAGAGTCGATTAGTGTGTGTTCCAGTACTTATAGTTCCATCCGGAGATGAAGGTTTTACCATCTATAGTGATGCATCGAAGATGGGCTTGGGTTGTGTTCTGATGCAGAACGATAAGGTAGTGGCATATGCGTCTAGGCAGTTGAAGCCATATGAGCAGATTATCCTACGCATGATTTGGAGTTGGCTACAGTGGTGTTTGCATTGAAAATCTAGAGGCACTAACTATATGGGGGTGAAATGTGAGATATTCACTGATCATAAAAGTCTGAAGTATATTTTCACTCAAAAAGAATTGAATATGAGGCAAAGGCGATGGTTGGAGCTTTTAAAGGACTATGATTTGACTATCAATTATCATCCAGGAAAAGCCAATGCAGTGGCTGATGCCTTGAGTAGAAAGACCCCAAGTAATTTGGCTACCTTGATCAGTGACCAAAAGAATATCTTGGAGGACTTGCGAAGGTTGAATATCAATATTAGATGGCATAACCATGGAGTGCAGTTGGCAAACCTTAGAGTTCAACCCACATTGATTGATAGAATTAAAGATGCTCAGGGAAAAGATCCTCAGTTACAAAAACTTAAGGCTGAAATGGAAATAGGGCTACAGATGGAATTTGTGTGAATAAAGATGGAACCTTGAGATTTGGAGAGAGGTTGTGTGTGCCTAATGATTTAGAGCTCAAGAGAGAAATCCTAGGAAAAGCTCACAGTTCTGGGTATACTGTACATTCAGGGAGCACTAAAATGTATAAAGACTTGAAGAGGAACTTTTGGTGGAATAATATAAAGAGGGAAATTGCTCAGTATGTTGCTCAATGTTTGGTATGTCAACAAGTGAAAGTTGAACATCAGAGACCTGCAGGTAAGTTACAACCTCTTCCTATTCCCGAGTGGAAGTGGGAACATATTACCATGGATTTTGTGACAGGGTTGCCTATTTGGGTTATCGTTGATCGATTGACCAAATCCGCTCACTTTCTAGCTTTTAAGGTAGGGTTCTCCTTAGAGAAGTTTGCAAATTTGTATATCAAGGAGATTGTGAAGTTGCATGGTATTCCGGTGACCATAGTGTCTGATAAAGATAGTAGATTTGTATCTATGTTTTGGAGGAGTTTGCATACAGCTGTAGACACCCCATTTTTGACCGACCTTAAGACTCAGACGTCACCGATTGAGCGCTCGGTGATGTTGCATATCGTGCTCGTTCAGAAGTTTCAGAGTCGCGGCCGTGCGCCCTGCCTCCGGACTTCCGAATCCTCTTCTGTGCCTTGTCTCGGTTTGCGAACCAGACTCGGTTTTCTCTGTTTTCTTTCCTGAGGGAAGGGAGTGGTCCTGTAGACCATCTCTCGGTGGCCGTGCGCTACTTTTCGTGGCCGTAGGCCATTTTGCCCATTTCGGAGCCCGGTTCCCGGTTTCCGGAGCCGTCAGGCCGTGTGCCTCGGTTCGGGACCGCCCAACCATCTCCGATTCCTCCGATTTTTGGCATGTACCTCTGTTTCATCATAACAAGGAACACTGGGGTCCCAGATACCCACTTCGTGGCCGTATGCCACTTTCGGTGCTTATAGCCGGTTTTCGGGCCCCGAACCTCGCGGTTTGGCCCCCGAGCATTCATTTCGCATCGGTTTTCTCCGATTTTTGACAGGTACCCCTGTTTTATCATTCCGAGGAACACTGGGGCCTCTGATACCCACTTCGTGGCCGAACGCCACTTTTTATTTAGAGCAAAATATCTAGATATTATTTCCACCTTTTGACCTCTCTTTTGGCCATAAAAACCAGCAGCTCCCAGCTGGTTTTGGGGTTAGGAGAATCCCTTGAGAGCTCCATACATGATCTCCTCCATTCCTCTCTTCCAAAAAGCTTCAAACATCCAAGTTTTGCTTCCATTCCTTCATCAACTCCAAGCACAACCAACACCACCTCCATTTCAGCAGCAAGGGAGTAATTTTCAGAGGTTAGGGATCAACAAATTCAAGCCAAGAAGCAAAGAAAGCTTGATCTTCAAGGGTAAGTCACCAATTCCCCTTTTCTTGCATTTTTTTGCTTCAAATTTCTACCCTACTTGTGATCTGTTTTGGGCTCTGACCCCTTCTGGTTTTAGGCTTATTTTGAGCCCCTCTACAACTTTGTAGAAGGGCTCAACCCCATTTGGTGTCTCCATGATACACTTGTTTCAATATCACTCTTTATGCCATTATTTTGCATGCTTTGTTTGGCTTTTGAGTGATCTGATTTCGAGCATACCATAAACTGTTAGTAGGCCTATTTTGATCCCCTCTTCAACATTGAAGAAGGGCTCCATCACTTTTGGTATCTCTAGCATGCACTTCCTTTGAAATTCTTCAATTTTACCGTAAAATTGCATGAGTTAATTAGCCTATTTGTGATCTGAGTTGGAGTATGCAACCTACTGATATTGTGCTCATTTTGAGCCCCTCTTCAACATTGAAGAAGGGCTCAACCATGTTTTCCTCCTCTATCATACACTTGCTTTGAATCCATGTTCTATGCCTATCTTGCATGCTTTGTTAGACTATTTTGGCTTCTGTTTTTGGCCTTCATCAGGCCTTGAAGGAGTCTTATTTTGGTCCATACATCATTCTTTGTGAAGGGTCTTAAGCCATTTGGTAATTGGTTTTAGTACTTGCTTTGAAATTCTTCAAATTTACCGTAAAATTGCATGTTTGTTTAGGCCATTATAGCTTCTGTTTATGGCCTTCATCAGGCTTGTGAAGTGTCCTATTTTGGTCTATTCTTCAAGTTTTATTAAGGGTCTTAAGTTGTTTGGTCATTTCTTATGATACCTCTCTTTATAAACCTCTTTTGACCCTTATTTTGCATGCTATGTATTGTATATCTACACACTGAATTTGGGGATCTCATCTTCTGTAAAAATGCATATTTGTATTCCCTCTCTAATGTTGTAGAACTGATTTTTTGGGTTTGAGCATTGTAGATATCACTTGCTTTGTAAATCCTCTCTTTTTCCGTATTTTTGCAAGCTATTGTTGTCATATCTATGCTTACAATTTGGCCATGTTTTGTACTGGAAAGATGCTATTTTTGCAGCTTCCTTGCTACTGTTTTTTCTGTCATGTGTCAATTTTGCATGTATAGCATAGCTGTAGGCCATTTCGGGGGCTAAATATCACATTTCGGGAACATTCTGGGCATCGGGTGCATTTTTATCATCATTTTGAGGCTGTTTTCCCTTCATTTAGTTGCTGGAATTTAGTTCGCATGCCTGCATATCATTTCCATGCCATTTTGTGCCTTTTTGTCATTGCCTCGGTTTGCGTGCCCGTGGGCACGCACTTCGAGGCGCTCCGTTTTCATTCATCGGCATCCCATGTGAGTGCGGCTGAGGCCCTCTCATGTTGGTATAAGCCCAATTTGCATTTCGCATGTCATTCCGCATCGCCTCGGTTTGCGTGCCCGTGTGCACGCATTTCGAGGCAGCTCTTTTTTTTTTATCCGACGGCAGCTTATGTGAGTGCGGCTGAGGCTCTCTCATGTTAGTGTAAGCTCAATTTGCATTTTACATCTCATTTCCATGTCATTTCATGCCTTAGTGCATTTCCTCGGTTTGCGTGCCCGTATGCACGCATTTCGAGGCATCTCCTTTTATCATTATGGCAGCCTATGTGAGTGCGGCCGAGGCTCTCTCATGTTGGCGTAAGCCCATCACTGCATTCCATATGCTATTTTATGCATTTCTCGGTTTGCGTGTCCGCGGGCACGCATTTCGAGGCAGCTTTATTTTTACCCGACGGCCTCCTATGTGAGTGAGCTGAGGCTCTCCCATGTTGGTGTAAGCCCATCGTCGCATTCCGTATGCCATTTCATTCTCACTTCATCATTGCCTCGGTGTGCGTGCCTGTGGGCACACATTTCGAGGCACTTCGGTTTTATCCGATTTCTCATTTCATCATCGCCTCGGTATGCGCGCCTGTGGGCACACATTTCGAGGCATTTCGGTTTTATCCGATTTCTCATTTCATCATGGCCTCGGTGTGCGTGCCTGTGGGCACACATTTCGAGGCACTTCGATTTTATCCGATTTCTCACTTCATCGTTGCCTCGGTGTGCGTGCCTGTGGGCACACATTTCGAGGCACTTCGGTTTTATCCGATTTCTCATTTCATCATCGCCTCGGTATGCGCGCTTGTGGGCACACATTTCGAGGCATTTCGGTTTTATCCGATTTCTCATTTCATCATCGCCTCGGTGTGCGTGCCTGTGGACACACATTTCGAGATACTTCGGTTTTATCCGATTTGCATTTCACATCATTTTCTCGGTATGCGTGCCCGTGTGCGCGCATTTCGAGGCACCTCATTCTCATAGCATTGTGCATACTAGGCTGTATCTTAGTTGCATTTCATGCGTATCATGCATATTGCATTGTGTTCGGGATAGGAGTTAGCCCGGGCACGGGAAACGAGGCACGTTTCGTACTCCGAGTGACGGAACGGGTCTCAATTCCCCAGTCACCGACACTCCGGATAATCCATGATGGAGTTAGGTTTTCATTGCAGCATTCATGCATTCATTCTATAGTGAGTTGTGCAATCCGATTCCTCGGCCATCATGCATCGGTATGCGTGATTGGTGGCACGAGGATCGAGGCATGCATATATTTGTGCAATACATTGCTATGCCCTTTTCCTGCTCTCTGTTGCAGCAAAATAGAGGATCAGCAACTTTTCAGAGTCGGGCACGCATTTCAAGAAACACTGCGGACAGAGGCTGAATCGGGCATCCCAGTGGATTTCCGCGCAAAGGCAGTCCAGCATACATCATTCATCAGAAGCGAGGCAGCCCTTGGCTTGCATGCCAGTTTACAGTTTTTTACTTAATTTGTTAATTATTTAGAAATCTGTATTATTTCGGACTGTATTATTCTTTCATTTCGGACTGTATTATTTATTCGGACCCTCTGCGCGAGGGCATAACTGTAATAAGGGTGTGTGAGTGTGATGTATGTCTTCCAACCCCCATTTCTTTCTCCCTTTTATTTACCCGCTTATGATGGTTAGATATAGGGCATATTTCAATTAGCATACAGTATGACAGCATGTTTGCATCATTCATCTGTTTTGCATGCACCGGGCTCGGCGCATCATACAAACTGCATTTGTATTTCAATTCCAAATTGAATACATGTTAGCTGTCGCATTTCATATGCCATCTTTAGAATAGCCGAGCCTGCTATATTTGCATTAGTGCATGTGTTGCATTAGGCATTTCTGCATTTAGGATCATGCATTGATTTCTAATCAGCTTTTGTTTTGGCTTGGAGTACCCGGTGAGTTTTATGCTTTAGCATCCTTGCATGCGTGTGAGTGTTGCCATGACAGCATGCTTGCCATGAGGCTATGTGCTTATGTGATATAACTGCCTTGAATGCCTGTGGGTGGAGGTTGAGTTATCTGAATTGGAACAATTCATCAATCATGTTTTACTAAGCCCACCCGAGGGTGGCAAATACGCGTTTTTAGCCTACCTGCGGGTAGCATCATCAAACCATTTTCAAATGTTTTGTTCTAATTCAGGCGGCTCAGTCTATACTTGTTTGCTGCGAGCATCACATAGTAACCTAGGCTAATAACCGGAATAAGAACTCACAATGTTTTCAAAAACAGATATCATGGTTAGTAGAGGCCGGTCTTCGACCGGGCGAGAGGGGGTGCTCACGATGTGACCTTCCCCAATCGTACCCAAGTTCCCGAGCCAACTTTGGTGATGACGGACACGTGGCCTTTTGGCACCGAGTCAGGGTTTCCTAAATTTCCCATTTTAAAAAAATATTTAGGTGGCGACTCTGTTATCTGGCAAAGCAGTCCATGTTTGGCACTTCTTTCAAAAATCTGTTTTTCTCAAAATGATTTGCCGGATTTGGACTCTTTGGTTCAAGATTAAGAACCGTGACATTTGAGTCCATCGAACTGTAGTAGACCCAATATCGAACCAGAACGGGGGTTCCCCCCGGGATGCGTTCGGGGACGTCTACAGTTTCTGGCGACTCTGCTGGGGATTTAGAGAACTTGACTCGAACTCGTGATATTTGTTTTTGACTACACTTGTGTGTTTCTTTGCATTGCATTTGCATTGGTGCGCCTAGGACACCGTGTTTGCCATATGCCATTCCCGAACGATTTGCCGGAGGCTTGTCTTGTCAAGGCATGTCCATAAGGCTGATCGGCTCTGGGCTCTGACAGCATGGGAACACAAACCCCGGTTTTACCGGGGCACCCTTTTTGACCATTCGACCTAGTGCATATTCGGATCCATAGTGACCATTCCAAACTAGGACAGGTTGCTTACCTGTTTATAGGTTGTTTGAAGCCGCTGCGTGCGTAGTGAAACCCTAGCTCCTGACAAAATAGGACAGGGAAACCCTACCCCAACATAGGGGTGTTTTGGCTCTCACTTCTCTGTTATGTGCTTGTTAGAGTGCGTCTCTACATGAATGCATGTATCAGTTTGCAAGTTTGAGCATCAGGCCTGCGGGCATCGGTTCAGTATTTTGGGATTCAGTTTACCTGAGGGTAACAGTTTACAGGCAGAATTTGGGGCAGAATTCAGTAGAGGGCACACTCATTCAAACTTTGCTCGTATCTGTTCAGGGTGAAATTAGGCTGAGATGCTGTCCATTTTCTCTTTTGCTAGGTAGTCCTGGAACCATAGCTTCAGAAGGCTCCACTATCCCCGAGGTTCATCGGACTTGTGCTGATAGACTTTGTTAGGTCAGAAATTCAGTTCAAAGGCAACCAGTGTTTCTTCGCTGAGGCAAGGCAGACATCCGATCCGTTAGTCACCAGTCACATCACCTCTGTTCGGATCCACAGGTTTCAGTTAATATGCAGGAAGAGGTGCGTCAACTCCAAGAGGCCATGCAGGCCATGCAGCAAGATGCTGCTCGCCGGGCAGAGTTTACCACCCGCCAAGCAGAGGTTCTGGCTCAACAAGCGGGCTTACTCACCAAGCTTCAGCAGCAACAGCAACCCCAACAAGACGGAGCGTCTGCTTCGCACCCAGTTCCACCCCCACCTATGGTTCCAATACCCAGAGAGGCAGCTCACGTCCAGGAAAGTACGGATGTTCCGACATGGCCAGTCCCACTGCCAATCCCACTTCAGTTGTCCAAAGCACCGGCTAATCTAGTGGACACGCCCTTTGAATTTAAGGTTGACCCAACTGCACTTAAGGTCAATAAATGGAGGAGTTGTTCAGACGAGCACATGGAGTGAACCCCATCCCGGATTTAGAGGACGGGTATATTGAATCTGCAGTTACCTTGCCGGAGCAGTTTAAAATGCCGCATATCGATCGCTTTGATGGCTCTGGAGACCCAAGTGTGCACCTCCACCTGTTTTCCGATATCTTGAAGCCAATGGGTTTAACCACAGCTCAGAAGTTGTCTCTCTTTGGCCGAACCATGTCTGGGATAGCTGCAATCTGGCATGCAAAATTGAAGGACTCTGTGAAACGGAACTGGGAAGAGCTGGCTGAGGCCTTTATTGCTCAATACTCCTACAACACACAGATCGAGGTCACAACTCGTGATCTCGAAGCCACCCGCCAAGAACTAAAGGAGGGTTTCTCAGAGTTCGTGACGAGATGGAGATTAAAGGCCTCAATGATGACTACAAGGCCGTCTAACAAAGACCAGATAAGGATGGTTGTGCGCAACCTCCAACCCAGGATGATGCAAAAAATGATAGTTTTACCCTTTCCTACCTTTGCGGACCTACACGAGATAGGGGTACAGATCGAGGACGCTATGAAGCAGGACCTTGTTGACCAGGAGAAGGAGCAGCCTAGGAGGGCATTTAGCCACAGTTTGAATGCGACCACCAGTGGTGACACAGCTGCTATAACTTCAGACATGGGCATGGTCACCACCCCCACACAAAAATGACCACCCCATTCACCGGTGCCTCCGAAACTAGTTCACAAACGGCCAAATACCCACCTCAGGGCCAAAGGGTGTTTACCCCACTGTACGTGTCTCTGTCAACGGCCCTGAGGGCCTTGATCCAAAAGGGGTATCTGAAGCCATTGGAGCCACAACCATTACCAAAGAAACCCCCTCCCTCACATAATCCAGCTGATTACTGTGCCTTCCATCAGCGAGCTGGCCATGACACTGACATGTGCTTTCGTCTTCGCCATGAGATACAAAATCTGATCGACAACAAGGTCATCGCCATGCCAGTCATGCAAAGTCTATCGGCATTTGATTAGTAAACCTGTGGGGGATAATGTGACCATGTGATCGGGGGATGAACCACCTGCGGGCAGCGTCAGTTTACTCCAGATATGGTGAATGGCACACACTGTTCTGAGCAATGTGCAAATACCAGTTTTTGT